>CAUYQV010161932.1:0-22402 GCA_963574575.1 Galagoides demidoff | reverse complement strand
AGGTGCCCGCCACAACGCCTGGCCATTTTTTGGTTGCAGCCATCATTGTTGTTTGGCGGGCCCGGGCTGGGGATTCGAACCCGCCACCTTAGGTGTACGTGGCTGGCGCCTTAGCCGATTGAGCCACAGGCGCCGAGCCAGTCCTGTTTATTTATTACCTGTGTTTTATGCATATAGAAAACCTGGGGTCTTCTTGGCATTCTTTTTGGTTTTATAAACATTGTAATCTTAGTGAAGTCTTTTTACCTTTGTAGCCTGATAAAATCAGAACAGTATCCAATTTATTTATTAGGTATCTTAGTTTTAGACATTTTTTCCCCCCTCTGTAAATTGAAGTTTAGCAAGGTTTTTTATTTTTCTTTTTTTAAAGCTAAGTTATAATTGTCCTAAATAATAAAACAGATTAACTTTATTTTTTATCTAATAAACATTGTTTGTATAGGAATTTATGTTTTCATTTGTAAAGGTAGACATTTCAATCAATTTTAAATTTTGTAATGAAAATCTTTTTTTTTTTTTTTTTTTGAGACAGTCTTACTGTGTCACCCTCAGTAGGGTGCTATGGTGTCACAGCTCACAGTCTTGGGCTTAAGTGATACTCTTGCCTCAGCCCCCCAAGTAATTGGGACTGTAGGTGCCCCCCACAACACTTGGCTATTTTTTGTTGTTGTCATTGTTGTTTAGCAGGCCCAGGCCAGGTTCGAACCCACTAGCTCTGGTGTATGAAGCTGGTGCCCTAACCACTGAGCTACAGTTGCTGAGCCATGTACTGAAAATCTTAAACACAGATAAATATAAACTAATACAAAGAACCTCCTATATACCTATATCTCTAATTCAGTAATTTGCAACAGGATCTGCTTCAGAATTACTTCTAATTCTTCTATGGCGTAAAATGGTGGTTTCCAAACTTTAAAAATTTTTTAGCAGTATGCTTTTTTTTTCTTTTTATAAAAAGGTGCTCTTCTGTAGCACCCCCCCCCCCCCCTTAAGAAGACACATGAAGTGAACATGGTCCCAGCTGCAGTGGAACTGGGGACTTGCTCCTCTGTGCTAAGTCCCCTCCTCAGTCCCTGGGCAGGCCCAGCACAGCGCTAATCACTGAACTAGATGATGAGGAATCAGGATTGGTTCGCAGCTACATCTATCAGATATACTTAAAAATGAGTAGTGATAGTATTTTCCTCTTATTAAGTAATCTGTACTACTTAAATACATAAAACTTAGAAAACAGAGAGGAAAAGACAATAGGCTTCGCTTATCACTTAGATAATTATTAACAGCCTGTATTTCTTTCTAGCCATTTTGGACCTTGTGCTTAGGTTTGCGGTTTTCTTTTAAAAGATTATGATGAGTCTATAGTTAGTCTTGTGTTCTCCCTTCTGCTTCACTTTATAATAGAGTTTTGTTTGACTAACTGTGCTTTCTTTGTAAACATTTTTGTTGGCTACAAAATATTCCGTTAAGTGTATTTGCTTAACTGTGACTCATATGGAAGAGAGGAATTTTAAGTGGCCATTTGTGACTTCGGTCTCTTTGTTCTCTCCCTAGATACGGGCAGCTGTATGTCCTCTTCTTGCGGCATCACTCTCGGACCTCCAATAGCACAGGGGCGGAGGTGGTCCTCTATCATCTGCCACGGTATATAGCGCACGCTCTCGTCCCATCTCCTCTGATTTTAAAATGGGAACTAAAGCTTGTGGATCTATTTTATCTTATGTTTTGACTTTTTATTGTCCTGCAGAGAAGGTGCCTGTAAGAAGATGCACATATTAAAGTTAAATAGAACGGGGAAGTTTGCCCTAAATGTGGTGGACAACCTGGTGGTCGTTCATCACCAGGACACAGAGGTACGAGCTGTGTGCGGGGTAGCCAGCCATGTCTGAACAGGAACGTGCTTAGAAGCCTTGTGAAAATTGGCCACACATTCTGAACAAGGATAGAAATTGGGTTTTTATGCTAAAAGTTGTTTGGCCTTCCAGATGGAAATGGATTTGATACTCCTAAGTGATTGAGAAAAAAGTGATTCCCTGTCAGTTGATTAAGGGTAATTAAAAACTATGTCATGAAAATAATACACGAAGAGACTTACTTGATCTGTCAAACAGATGGCAGTGCCTGGGGTGGCAGCCTGAGGCTGTCTTGCTATTTCTAGTTAGCTGGGCCTTTGGTGCTGGAAAAGCTGGTTCCCTCCCAGACCTCCCTGGAGAGTGGTGATACTAAGTCTCTTATTAGTGAAGATGTTGCAAGTTAAGGTGAGAAAGATCTTAAGTCATTTTGAGCTCTTCAAAGGAAGAATGTCCTAAAAGCAGGAAATACTTCTGAGAGGAGAAAAAGATGTTTAAAGAGAGTTGTGATGTTAATGCAAATTGCTCCTCAAATAGGAATTTGCTGCCAGGAAGGAATGTGAACAGGGACTTTTAAACTGATGTGAATAGTGAGGTGTGAAGTAAGGAGAGAGGGAGAGACGCCTTGATTTGATGTCACCACAGTCTTACCTTTTCTCCCCCGCAGACATCAGTCATATTTGACATCAAGTTACGGGGAGAGTTTGATGGCACTGTCACTTTCCACCACCCAGTGCTTCCGGCAAGATCGATCCAGCCCTATCAGATCCCCATGGCTGGTAAAGTGGGATTCTCTAGAGGGGGCTGTGCTGCTGTTTAGCCATGTGGCCGTGTTCTTGCCATGATCTGTGAGAGTCACATTAAAAATGGAAGGAGGTGGCAGGTGCTGTGGCTCACACCTGTAATTCCAGCACTTAGGAGGCTGAAGCAGGTGAGGTATTCAAGATCAACCTGGGCAACACAGCAAGATCCTTGTCTCTACGAATGTAAAAAGTAAAAATATTAGCTAGATGTGGCACCTTCAGTTCCAACAACTCAGGCGGCTGAGGCAAGAGAATTGCTTGAGCCCAGGAGTTCAGGACTACAGTGACCTATGATTACACCACTGTACCCCAAAACAAAACCAAAAAAATGGTAGTGAGACTAAAGAGATTTCCAAATCTGTTTGAATTTTGGGAAGGGCCATTTTGTCTGTTTTTAAAAAAACAATTCCTGCAAGCTAAAATTGTGTTGTAAAAAGCATTTTGTAAGATAAATGAATCTCTTTTTGAAGAAAAATAGAATGACTTCTTTTCCCTGAACTTTAAAATGGTGAGTTGTGGTTACACACTTAAGCTGAAAAATTTTTTAATATTTACTAAGCCCTTAACATTTTCTTAAGGAAATCACTTGAGGTCAGAAGTTTGAGACCAGTCTAAGCAACATAGCAAGACCATTATTTTCTTTTTTAATGAAAGATGATAAAAACTTTGCCAGGTATGGTGGTGTATGCCTGAAGTCTCAGGTACTTAGGAGGCTGAGGCAGAAGGATCATTTGAGCCCAGGAGTTTGGGGTTGCTGTGAGCCATGATCATGCTACTGCTCTCTAGCCTAGGCCATGACAAGAGACTTTGTTTCTAAAAAAATAAAAGGAATACCTGTCAGAAGCTCTTTGGTGGGTCAGCCCAGCCTGCAGTCAGGATTTCCTATACTCTTCACATAGAGGGTAAAGAATTGGGCTCCATCCAGCTGATAGTTTGACAGGAGCACACCCCACCCCCATCCTGCATGCCTAGTCCTGCTGGATCAGCTGGAAGCTTCATACCCCTCTGGCAGAGATGGGAGGAAGGAGCTGGTCCTCACAGACATTTTGTGTTTTTCAGCTCCTTCCTTTTCCCTTGTTCGTGTTAGCATTAAAAGAACGGGTTGTGTCAAGTGATTATCTTGAGTCTGTTGCCTGATTGGATGAAAGTAACTGCTGGCAGATTGTGGGAAAGACGACTAGAACTCTCCACCCTGTTCCAGCTGTACAGGGCCAGTGAGAAGGCAGTCAGGTCCTAACTGGCAAATTAGAGTAAAACAAATGCCAGGGCTGGTCAAACATAGCCTGGGGCAAACATCAACTGCAGGAATTCCACAGCCCAGCGAGTCTGTGTAGTTCTAGGAAGTGCAGGCTGCTGAAGCTGTCTGAGGTTAGCCTCTTCTGTCTTGTGTTTCCTGCTGGGCTGCTGAGCACCTGGCCAGCTTGACGCATCTGTGCTGCCACTGGGTGGGGAGCATTCAGGGACAGAATGGGCTGTTTGAAAGAAGTAACAAGGAATTTTGGGAATAATCAGCCATCCTTTTCCTTTGGCCTGTTAGAGCTGTGGTTCTCATCTGCTGCACATTAGGGCCATCTAGGGGCTTTTTTGTTTGTTTGTTTTTTAAAAAGTCTCACTCTGTCATCCAGGCTGGGGAGTGCAGAGGTGCAATCATAGATCACCACAGCCTCCAACTCTTGGGCTCATGCAATCCTCCCACCACAGCCACCCACGTAGCTAGGACTACAGATGTGCACCACTGCACCAGCTGCTTTATAGATTTTTTTTGTTAGAGACATGGTCTCCCTATGTTGCCTATGCTGATCTTGAACTCCTGGCCTCAAGCAATTCTCCTGCCTCGCTTGCCCCACAGTACTGGGATTACAGGAGTGAGCCACCATGCCCAGCTTAGGGGAGTTTTAAAAACTAAAGCTCTCATGTAGAGCGTACAAGTGAACTCGCTGGGCAGCCAGAGCTGTGTGCTCGCTTAGCCCAGACCCCACTCTTCCGTCCAAAGCGCGAATGCTCTTTGCTAACACTTGTCTAACAGCACTCTTTCTTCCTGTGGTCTGTTCAAAATGACCACCTTTCCAACCAACTGATTGAAACCTGGCTTTTGATTGTACCTGGGTAGTGGGAACAGAACTGGCAGTCAATGTCTAGCTGACAGGGCTGCCCACATGGCACGAGAACAGGGTAGCAGGTTTGTTGGAGGGCCCTGTCACGTGAAGTCTGCTTCCCAGCTGAGTTTTTTCTGCCTGGATCTGCTTTGTGCAATGGATAATAGAGCTAATTATTTAGATAATTAAGCTACAAACCACTTTTATTTGGAACGTTCTCAGTGAATTATCTGGGCATTTGATTTTGAATCATCCAGGTAAATTTCTTGGCTCTTTAATGTTTGTGTGTAACTGCTGATGAGTCGTCTGTGGTTAGACAAAAAACCAAACCAGTGTGAAGGAAGCCTTGGCATACTCTCTCCTTGGGGAGAGTTCCATGGATTATTCTGGACCCTCCCCCCCAACATGTATTATTACTAAGACATGACAGTTCACTTTTTCCTTACTGAACTATGATCGAGTTAGCATACGTTCACGGCATTAAGAAGCATTGGGACTATTGCATCTTAAGTGCTAAGTGTATGCAGCATTTTCTGACTTCATTGTCACAATTTTCTCAATTTGTAGGTCCAGCTGCTGTGACCAGCCAGTCTCCAGTTCCCTGCAAACTCTGTATCCTTTTCAAAGGCCTTGGTACTGTGCACAAAAGGAAAAATACTGGCTCCTTCTTTATAGGGTAGCCCTGAAGCTCTACCCTGGGCAGCAAAAGCCTTTCCAGGGGACTTTCCTTGTGATCTCGGGGCCTGGCATCTAGAGTGGCCTTAGCACAAGGGAATGGGGCATGCTAATCAAAACTGGGTTTGCCTTTTGTTATCTTTTTTTCCTGGTTTAGAATTTCCTATAATGTGTAGATTCTTCATCCTGGATTGTTTTTCAACCTGACATCATCATCAGTGCAAGTCAAGGTAAGTAGGGGACAGTTGTCATGTTAGGGAATAGTGCTTGTTGACTTGAGATTATAGTCATGGCCGGTGATGTTTTCAAGGTCAGTCTCAGAGAAATGACCTTTCCTTTCAGCCACTTTCACTTCACACTCGGTTCCTTATGTGTGTCATTATATTGTGAGCATGTGTTATGTTTTGTGATTAAAGCATGACACAGAATGGCCCTCCCCTTGCAGTGAGCCCATGCTGAAAAGCCAGTCGCCATCTCGCGGCGGCCCCTTCTCCCCTCCCACGCGAGCTGCACTCTTTCCTGTTGTGTGTGTGTCGGGAGGCGCCTGCCTTTTTCTCACCTTGCTGGTGAAACCTCCCTCAGCCTGTCAGTTTCTTCCTGGGTTCTCATTTAGTATCTTTATTAGAGAACTTGCTGCACTAGTCTTTGTCTCTGAATCTTCAGGAATGTTCCTGAATTCTCTTCTCCCTTATGCATATAGAACGGTGCCAGCTCTTACCTGCCTTGTGAGAACTGAGGTCACCCCGGCCATTTTTTTATGTAGCGCTTCATTCTCCCATGGAACCCCAATTGAGAAAGGCTGCAGCAGCCTCTGCCTGCCAGACAGTGTGGGTGTTCAACCTGTTCATGGACTGATAAATGAACAAATTATGAAATTCCACTGAAAGCCTCTTATCTTCTGGCCTATTGAGGCAATGCAGGAGAAACCAAAGTGGTAGGACTTAAATGGATGCTTTTTCTGCTTTAAAGTCAAAACCATTAGAGTCCAGTGGTTCTCAACCTTCCTAATGCCGCGGCCCTTTAATACGGTTCCTATGGGTCGTGCTGCATTAGACGTTAATAGGGAACTAGGTGTGGGGAAGGTACCACTTGGAATTAAGGACTTGTTGCCCCTGTGTTTAGGCAGAAAGGCCACTTGCTGCAAGGAGTCAGCCAGGGGCGCAGAGACCGTCCTGCCTGAGTGTCCCGGCTGTGCTTTGGATAGGAAGGAAAGCCATTAACTACACCAGGGGTCCTCAAACTTTTTAAACAAGGGGCTATTTCACTGTCTCTCAGACTGTTGGAGGGCCAGACTGCGGGCCCCGGGACAAGTCGGTGCTAAGCAGGACAGGCAGCAGCGGCAAAAACACCCAGTGGGCCGGATAAATGTCCTTGGGGGGGCCGCATGTGGCCCATGGGCCATAGTTTGAGGACACCTGAACTACACTTTGGAGTCTCTCCCACACATTTAGGGGAAGCACTTTGGGGGCTCTTACTCTGATTTGCATCACACTAAGTTTGCTGCCTCTTAAAATTCAGGTTACCTCTGGAACCTCCAGGTGAAACTGGAGCCCATAGTAAAGCTCTTGCCAGATAAGGGACGACTGATGGATTTTCTCCTCCAGAGAAAGGAATGCAAGATGGTCATCCTGTCTGTGTGCTCGCAGAGTGAGTTGTGGACTCTGTCCTCATTGCTCTGGTTCTAGAGCTAGGCCTGTGCTGCCTAGTTTATTGGTGTTGGGGGTGGGGAGCACATTTTTGTCTTATCTTTAAGTTACAGCCTTGGTTCATTATGTGAAGGATGGATTATTTCACCCCCTAGAAAGGCTGCTAAATATGAAAATGATTTGTAGAGGCCAGGCGAGGTGGCTCACATCTGCAACCATGGCACTTTGGGAAGCCAAGGTGGGAGGATCACTTGAGGCCAAGGGTTCAACCAGCCCAGACAACAGAGTGAGACCTGTCTCTATAAAAGATGAAAATTAGCCAGGTGCACATGTGTAGTGCTAGCTATTCTTTTTTTTTTTTTTTTTGAGACAGAGCCTCAAGCTATCCTCTTGGGTAGAGTGCCATGGCATCACAGCTCACAGCAACCTCCAATTCCTGGGCTCAGGCAAGTCTCCTGCCTCCGCCTCCCAAGTAGCTGGGACCACAGGTGCCCGCCACAATGCCCGGCCATTTTTTGGTTGCAGCCATCATTGTTGTTTGGCGGGCCCGGGCTGGGGATCCGAACCCGCCACCTGAGGTGTACGTGGCTGGTGCCCCAGCCGATTGAGCCACAGGCGCCGAGCCAGTGCTAGCTATTCTGAAAGGTGAGGCAGGAGGGTTGCTTGAGCCCAGGAGTTCCAGACTGGGTGACAGAGCAAGACCCTGTCTCAAAAAAAAAAAAAAAAACACTTGCAGTTAGAGCTGTTGGGAGACTAATAAACATGGTCCAGGGGAAAGCAGACATACATGGGCACATGTGAGGCTAGTGGGTCACCATAACAAGCGTCTTCCAGAATGGAGTCTCTCACTGCGCATGTATCTAAGAATCTCTCACTGGGATCTGCCATAGCTGTCTTTTTTAAAAAAATAATAACCACAAAGGGGTGTGAATGATTTCTGGGGGTCAGGTCTTAAAATATACCATTTATTTGCATGCCTGGTAAAGGTACGTTTGTGTTGGTAACCCCTTGAGACTAGTCATTGTTAATCATAGCAACTAGTCGACATTCTGAAAACGACATGAAGTTGGTCTGATCTGAGTGGTGGTTGTGTCCTTTACAGTGTTAAGTGAGGCAGACAGAGCAACGCTGCCTGTGATAGCCACTGTGTTTGATAAACTCAACCACGAGTATAAGAAGTACTTGGATGCTGAGCAGAGTTACACAGCGGTGAGTCACGTGGGCTATGTGAAGGTCACCTTCCCTTCCTGTGCCCTCCTTGCTATTTACTAAGTAATTATAATACAAACTTAGGATGGAAGCACTTCAGTCACTGAGATTTCCTGCCTGTCAGAGGGCAGGGTGGCAGTGGTGAGTGGTAGTAAATCCAGTTTCTGCCTCCCCTGGACTTCAGGCTGCATCTCACTTAATGCCTTTACCATTTGTTTGTTTGTTTGCTTTTTTATTTGAGGTAGAGTCTCAAGCTGCCGCCCTTGGTGGAGTGCCATGGCATCACAGCTCATAGCAACCTCAAACTCTTGGGCTTAAGTGATTCTCTTGCTTCAGCCTCCCAAGTAGCTGGGACTACAGGCACCCGCCACAATGCCGGGCTATTTTTTTTTTTTTTTTTAGATTGTAGTTGTCATTATTGTTTGGCAGGCCCAGGCTGGATTTGAACCAGCTCTGGTGTATGTGGCTGGCATCCTAGCCACTGAGCTACAAGTGCTGGCATCCTAGCCGCTGAGCTACAAGTGCAGAGCCAACCAATTTTTGTTTTTAATCTATGTTGAATCTTACACATAGATGCTTGGTCTAGACCTCTCTTTTATAGATGAGAAAATCACTCTCAACTTTGCATTATTTTATCTGCCTTCCTGCCAAGCCAGAACCAGAAATATTAGAAAAAATATTTACTAATTAGCAAATTAAGAATTTCTATTTGCCACACCTTCTTTCTTTCCTTTTAGGACACAATAACTATAAAAATAAGACTTTTCCTAAAATTTGACCAGTCTCTTACTAAGACTACAGTGATTAAATTCCTGCACTGTGCTTGTCATTTAGTAGCCATCACATTATAGCAAATTAATGTGGTTTGTTATCCCAAGTCTTGCTATACTTATCATTAGAACATCATCATATCTGAGGTTAGAAATAAGAAAACTTTAGAATAAGTGAATGAATGATATCACTTTGGGGATCCGATTAATCCTAAGGCAAAAATGGAAGTGGTTTTAAGCAACAAAAATCCCTGCACTCCACTCCATTTAGTTGTTACAGGATAGGTCTGAACCAGGCTACCCAAGGCCAACTGCCTGGGCAGTGTGCCTATTCTTGTCATCTGTCAGACAGGAAGGATGGCTGAGCCCATCTAGACATGCACTTGGGACTCAGCAGTCCTGACCCCAGATTGTAGCTTCCAGGCTTGCCCATGCTGTGTCCACTGGGCTGCAGAAACCCTCCCTGCTTAAGTGTGGGCCACTGACCAGCAATATGGGCAGCACCTGGCGTTGCTTAGAAAGGCGGGTTCTCAGGTATATGGCATAGCTACTGCAGAATCTGCATGGGTCTACACTGCTTTAAATCATTAGCTCAAATAGTCAAGGTCTCTCCTATTCAGTAGTACTTGGGGCACATTGGCTTATAAAAATCCAGATGGCTCAGCGCCTGTACTCAGTGGTTAGGGCGCCACATACACCCGAGGCTGGCAGGTTCAAACCTGGCCCAGGCCTGCTAAACAACAACTACAACAAAAATAAAATAGCAGGGTTGTGGGTGGGCACCTGTAGTCCCAGCTACTTGGGACACTGAAGTGAGAGAATTGCTTAAGCCCAAGAGTTTGAGGTTGCTGTGAACTGTGATGCCACAGCACTCTACCGAGAGCGACATAGTGAGATAGTCTCAAAAAAAAAACAAAAAACAAAAAACAAGTCCATACAGATTCATTGCATGAGCTAGTCATTGATTGTAGGGTCAGGACTTCCTAAAACAAGGATACAGCAAGCCATTTTTTTACTAGTTAACAAATATCACATAGTCCAGAATTAAGAAAATTAGGGAGTTAACAAATTATAAGTGGTTAAGAAGAGTATGATGTGTCTTAAGAGAAACTGATTTATGCTTTTTTAGTTCCAATGGCCATGAATATTGGAATGTTTTCGTGATTTCCTGGACTCTCCCAAACCAGCACAGGATGAATAGTTTCCTCTGGAAGAGGACTCAGATCACCACCTGTGGCTTCCTATTTCAGGCAGCAGAAGCAGGGCAGAGCCGGAGCAACCCGCTTCTTAAGAGGCCCGTGCGGACCCAGGCCGTGCTGGACCAGTCGGATGTGTACACCCACGTGCTGTCACCCTTCGTGGAAAAGAAGGTGGGCTGTAGCTTTTCTGCCACTTTTGAACTGAGAGTGCCCAAAACAAGGGAATTGTGGAAAATTAGGAGACCTCATAATGTGATTTGAATCCTGGTGTTTCCTTGAGTGAGGACCTAGCACTGGTAGTTTGGCTTCTGATACTCAGGTCTAAGTAGTAATCACTGACAGGGTTCTGGAGGGCTTTGTGCAGAACCAGTGAAACATTGAACAGTGGGCCATTTTAATGTGGCACAGGGAGGGGGCAGATAGATAAAGGAGTTATAGGTAGCTACCCTTTTTGCAACTAATATTCATAAAACTCCTCTTTTTCCCTGTAGGAGATGCCTCACAAATTTGTGATTGCTGTGCTGATGGAGTACATTCGCTCTCTTAACCAATTTCAGATCGCAGTACAGGTATCTTCATAACGGCATCTGTCACCCCAACTTAGAGGAGCAGAGTATTTTTTTTTTAACAAAAGCACTATTAGTATCTAACTTATATGACTCCTTCCCATGCTAAAAGGGCCGGCAGAGCTGACTCAGAATTTTGAGTCACTTTCCTACAGTTCCCTAAAGATGAGCTCATGAGTCAGAGTTAAATGTAGTAATAAGTTGGGTTCTCTCACAAGCGCGATGAAACCACATCTCCTAATGACTGAAACTTTTGCCTGTTTAGAATAGCTGTAGCTCTCAGCCTCTGCTCTATTGTGGCACGCTTTGGAAACATTCTTTCCTTCCCTCCATCCTCAGCATTACTTACATGAGCTTGTCATCAAGACACTGGTCCAGCACAACCTCTTCTACACGCTGCACCAGTTCCTGCAGTACCATGTCCTCAGCGACTCCAAGCCTTTGGTATGCACTGTTGGATTTTTACTTTTGTCATGGTTAGAAACTTAAATTTTAACCTTCCAGCTGAAGCCAGACTGGAAATTTGTCTTTCAGGCATGTCTGCTTTTATCCCTAGAGAGTTTTTATCCTCCTGCTCATCAGCTGTCCCTGGATATGCTGAAGGTAACTGAGATGCAGAATTTTAGGCTACGTAACCTTCTCTTCCTGTTGCTCTCGTTTACCTGGATTTCTCTCTCCCTTACTTCTAGCGGCTTTCGACAGCAAATGATGAAATAGTAGAAGTTCTTCTTTCCAAACACCAAGTGTTAGCTGCCTTAAGATTTATCCGGGGCATTGGTGGCCACGACAATATTTCTGCACGAAAATTTCTAGATGCTGCAAAGCAGACTGAAGACAATATGCTTTTCTATACTATATTCCGGTTTTTTGAACAGCGAAACCAGCGTTTGCGAGGGAGCCCTAATTTCACACCAGGTGAGTGTACAGTAGCAAAATAGACTCAGAATAGTAGCAAGAGTACACTGGCATCTCTCAAGCAAGGAAGACTCCTGGGATAGTGTTTCTGTAAGCAAAATTTCCCAGCAGCCCACCTAGCCCTGAGTCCATGGCTGTAGTAGAGGAAAGTCAGTGTGCTGATGGAGTCATGCTCTGGAACTCACAGCAGAGATGCATTTTGGGTCCAGAGACATTTAGGACCCAGTTCAGGCAGACTCACAGCCTGTGTCTGACAGCTGATTTTGGAATATCCCTTTTGAAGAGTCAGGAATAAGAAGGCAAATGGTTCCTAAGGGTTAGGAAACACTAGCTAATCTCCTCATCTCCAAATAGTATCTTTTTCTTTAGGCTGGGGAAGGAGTAGAACTCTTTAATCAAACTCCAGTTTGACCCTTGCAGGTCTATGAACTTCTTACTTATTAGTATACAAGGTGGCCTTTAGTTGCCATGACGACAGATTAGACTCGTTTTTGTACTTGTGTACAGATGGTGACTTGCTAGGGGTTGTGAAGGTGTCAGTTTTGCAATAGAAAGGGCAATCCAGAAACTTAGGAAAACAGTATTTTATTAAAAAAGTTAAACTCATACACACATCTGTGAACCGTATTCTCTTGCTTTCTTCTCTTTTCAGGCCACGTCTAACTGGTGATTAAATCTGTTTTCCTTTTTAGGTGAACACTGTGAAGAACATGTTGCTTTTTTCAAGCAGGTTTTTGGAGACCAAGCTCTAATGAGGCCCACTACATTCTGAAATCACAGCTAGGTTTTTTTTTATATAAAAATATGCACTCTACCCAGGGCAACTACTTGAGGTTCTGTCTCAAAAAAAAAAAAAAAATATGTACAAAGTTAATTTATTGCATTAATAAAGCTCTTTAATTAAACTACAAAATGTTATAATATATAAAGTATATCTACAACATCCTCAAATGTTACTCCTAAAAAAGGAGACAGTACGTGATTGGCCTTTCAAAAGTGTCGGTGAGCAGATCGTGATCAGCCATCCTAGCATCACCTTCCACTCGCCCAAGATGAGGTTTCTTTCCTGAAGAAAGTTGGGAGAGGTTTAGTGTCCCTGGGTTGCCTTCAGATGTAGTAATGCTGCCTACAAGTCACATGTCATTCCTGAGTTTAAAAGCTGCTGGTGTCGAATAGCCTGATGTTTGAGAACCGCCGGTGTCCAGCTGAGCCTCGACAGTGCAGCAGACAGCCAGTGCTCAAATGACCCTTAGACACATTCAGTCACCAAACCCTGTGAGCGGCTAGAAATTTAGGAGTCGTTCTCGCTCTGTACCTTTGTATCGATCCTCAGTGGCACAGCTTTTGGCTTTATTTATTGATGGTCCTATGACAGAGAAAACAATCTGTTATTTCTTTGGCTAAACAGAGATAGTTTGTACTGGACTATAATGAGCTAGATGATCCCCCAGATATGAAGAAAGCCCCTCATTTTCTAAATCTTTTCAGTGCTTCAACTTGGTTACAGAACTATAAATCCAGCAAGTTAGGACTATTCCTTCAACCATGGGTCTTTGTGCAAGTTGAAGTAGAAAGATCATAAGGACACTCAAAATTGGAGGTCAACAGCAGAGGCAGCGTTTTGCTTGGTTAGGGCACCAGCCACATACAGCTGGCAGGTTCGAACCCAGCCTGGGCCTGCTAAACAATGACAACAACAAAAATAGCTGGGCGTTGTGATGGGCGCCTGTATTCCCAGTTACGTGGGAGGCTGAGGCAAGAGAATCACCGAAGCTCAATGAAGTTTGAGGTTGCTGTGAGCTATGATGCTATAGTACTTTACTGAGGGCAACTTAGTGGGATTCTGTCTCAAAAAAAAAAAAAAAAAATTAGGGTTCTTAATTTTAGAATTCGCAGAAAAGACATCTCTAGGTCCAGATGGTTTCATGGGAGAATTCTACTGAGTATTTAAAAAAAAAAAAAAAAAAAGCACATGGAGGAAAACAGCAAACTGTCCCCCATCACAGCTGGTGTGTGGCCTGACTGCCCATGTGCTCCCTCCTCCCTCAGCAGCAGGGGGAGCACCAGGCCTGCTGCCGCTCAGCTCCATCCCAGGGCTGACTTCAGGCCTTTGTTCTGAAGCAGGCCCATCAGCCTCCAGAAAAAATGTGAGCAGTTTACTCATGAAGTTGTTCAGGATTATGAAGGTCCAGAATAGGATTCTTCCTCTTAGAAATACTTTGCTCAGTATCATTTATCACGTAGGCCAGTAGCGCGAGCGGACACTGACAGGACTGCCTCCTGGAGTGATTTTCCTGGAGCATCCTGCTGCGTCCCAGGTAGAACTTACCTACGTAACTGAGCAAGACGGGAAGAAACACTAATCCGTGGGTGGCTCCCAGTAACACCATTGCTAAATACATCCTAAAGTAAAATATCTGGAAAATTTGAGATTTGGCAAAGGCCAACACCACAATCCCTCCAAACTTAGTAAGTGTGATTCCACTGAAGACCTAAAAGAGGAGATAGAGTGTTAGATGCCACTTTTATCAACCTATTATAATCAAATACTTCCTCATACAGGGCTTTCCTTAATATTCGACGTCTAAAGTGGTGTTTTTCAACCTTTTCTATCTTATGGTGCACTTGAACCTATAGTTAAACTTCCACAGCACACTTAAATTATATTTATCAAAAATAAAAAAGTTAAAGTATACTTAACTATGCTTTGAACTTCTTTCAAAAACAATTTAATTAATCTTTAAAAGCTCTGAGGCTTGGTGCCCATAGCACAGTGGTTATGAGGCCAGCCATACCGCATACACCGAGGGTGGCAGGTTTGAACCTGGCCCAGGCCAGCTGAACAACTGCAACAATAAAATAGCTGGGCGTCGTGGCAGCTACCTGGGAGGCTGAGGCAAGAGAATCGCTTAAGCCCAAGAGTTGGAGGTTACTGTGGGCAACTGCACTCTACCTAGGGTGACATGGTAAGACTGTCTCCAAAAAAAGATAAAAGCTTTGTAAAAGCTTTGAGGCACACCAGTTGAAATCACTGGTCTAAACAGCACTGAACCCCAGCTTGCAAAGTGACTGAGAAGTAGCACTATATTCCATCCCAAACTTTTATCCGTCACTTTATAGGGGTAGGGGAAGTGTTACAAGAGTATAAAAGCTGTGTATTTCACAGAAGCAGTATTGTCTCTAAACTGAAGTAACATTATCTAAAACTGTTATAAAACAAAGGTTCAGTTTTCACTTTCAGGCCTTTCAGTAGTGGTAAAGTAAGTGACAGGCCCAAGCAGGATGTAGAGCTGATCCCAAGAAGACTCTCCAGGCATGACCACAGATTGCACCCCGGGTTCCAGAACTGGGGGCTTCCTTGCTTTCTGACAAACTGCACTGGCCATATTCCGAATGGGAAAAAACCTCCAACTCTCTCAAGTCTAACTTCTGTGTGATTTTCCTGCTTCCAGGAAAATACTGCCACCTAAAAAGGAGTCACAGCAACAGGCAAGTTCTACACAAACGGGGCAATTTCAGGAATCCCCTGCAAGCTGTAATCGCTGTGCAGAAGGATAGGAAGTCTGCGTCACTGGGCAGGTTTGCCATGTCCGTTTCTGCCATGTCCCTCTCAGGGTACTCACAGAGCTGCCCATGTGGGCGAGCGCCTCTTCTGCGCGGGCTACACGGCTTCCTTTCGTGCTCACTGTGAATGCTCTGGTGATGTGGCTGCAGAACTCCACGGAGATGCCACAGCTCTGAAATAAAGTGCTGCCTTGAGGTTTCTCTTCCTGCTGGAAATCCTAAGCAGCCGCCCCTCTCCAGGAAGAGGGGTTACCAGGGCACCCTGGGGCTAGACAAGCCCCAAGCCCCTTTGACTTAGAATACAAGGTCCCGATGTTGTATCAGGAACTTTACTTGGGACCTCACTGTCCAGCCCCTGAAGCAGGGTTCACATATGAAAGGACAGCACTGTCTCTAATTTTCCATGAATACTGTCTGGCTGCTCATACCTTCCAGACTATGCAGAATCACCTGGAAACCTCACAAGAGCCCCAAGAATGGGGGACTTACAATTTTCTACGTAAAAAATAAATAGCTTGCTGACATGAGGCTACATGCTTTTGCAGTCCCTTCAGAATAAGAAATTACAGAACACCCAAGCTAGCCCACGAAATCCTATTTCCATTATTACAGGCCTCACTCCCATGCCACCTGAACCACACCAGCACAGCTGTAAGGGACAAGAGAAAAGAAACTGAACTGAAATTACCTTCAATGTGCTTCTGCTCCCAGATGTCCCTCTCAATGCCTTCCTCCATGTCCTATCCTGACTCTACCCAGCGCTTGTCCCCCATCTCCATGGACGCCAAGAGCAAGAGCCAGACTTGGTATTTTACTCCCATTTTAGGGTTTGTGTGGAGCCCAAGAAACAATTCACTTAGGTGACAACTTGAGAGTGGATGAGGACTCACCATCACCAGGTTGACCAAAGACACAGCGTTCAGACTGATGCCCCAGAGCCACATAACTCCAAACATGTTGACCAAGACCATGGCGATGGTGGCACACATGAGGACCGCAGACCACAGCTCGCAGCCCAGGAGAACCACGGCCACCAGAAATACTGCTCCCAGCGACACGCCGAGGTTGAAGATCGTGTCGTCAATGATCGTCAGGTACTGTTCGTAGAAGACATAAAACACACTGGAGAGGAGGGGGGAGACCCGTTACAGCTTGTTCACTTCTGGGGGCCGCGTTCATCTGGCTGCTCCTGCAAAGCTGAGACCACCCTGATAGCCACCCCTGCTGAAAACCTCTGAGAGGCTTGCAAGACTCATCTAACGTAATTGCACCAGATCTCTGATGGTCACTTACTACCCAGGGGGAGGCCTAATAATGACTCAAATTGTATGCTTTAAGATTTTTGTTAAATCCAATCTGTACTATTTTTTATAGACATTTACAGACATTCCATAGCATTTTGGGGAAAAAAAATGCTGAATTATCCCGAGAACTATGTCTGTACATGGCCTGAGGAGAAAATGCCTTTTATTTATTTTTTGTCACAGTTAGCCAGCTCTTCCTGGTGATTAGGACACCTACTTTGAGAATGTCTAAAGAAAAACAGGCTGTCTTTCTTTAACCGAGATCATGATGGGGGAGAAAAAACAAAAGAAATCACTTGTTTCTTTTACCTTTCTATAGTTTCCAAAGTTGGTATTTCACATGTAATACTTTTCTTGCCAGGATGAAAAAGTCCCATATAAAAAGTTTACATAAAAGCACCATCCCACATAATCAGCAGCTGGGTATATAGACAGCTGCTGGCCAAGAATGTCACCCGGCCCCTGTTCACACAGCCTGCTCTCCACACCCGCCTGCCCTGGTGCTAATTTAAAGTGGTCGCCTGCAGACCACAAGGTAGCACAGATGCCAAGTTCTATATCTTTGGCCCTTCGACCTTGGCAAGGGCTCAAAAATCCTCACCCACCGGGCTCGGCGCCCATAGCACAGTGGTTATGGCGCCAGCCACACGCACCGAGGCTGGCAGGTTCGAGCCCAGCCAAACACTGACAACTGCAACAAAAAATAGCCAGACGTTATGGTGGGTGCCTGTAGTCACAGCTCCTTGGGAGGCTGAGGCAAGAGAATCACTTAAACCCAAGAATTTGAGGTTGCTGTGAGCTGTGACGCCACGACACTCTACCCAGGGTGACATAGTGAGAGACTGTCTTGAAAAAAAAAAATCCTCACCCCTCTGTGCCATTTCTCTTGATACAGTTCATGTGTGCTCAGGACGAGCAGGTGTCACAACCAAAGCTGAGGATCAGCACGCACAAGGGAGCCCCAGGTGCAGGCCCTTCCCTGGAAACCCTGGTTTATAAAGTCCAAGCGTTACCTGTACGGGAACACACGGTAACCACTGCCATTGATGCCCATGGTTTCGGTGATATTACTGGCTATAAGTCGGGCTTTTTTCATTGCATCAATAAAGTCAGCAGAGGTCTGAAGCACGGTGTGGTAGGTCATGAAGTATGTGGCTCCAACCCCAGTGTCATTACTGAGGATGTTAACTGCTGAACTATAAGCAGCATGTCCCCTGAAAGAGGCAGTGGGTGTCAGAAAGGCCATGCCTTGCCAAATACTGGTGGAATCTTAGCATACAAGGCTAAGAGAATCACAGAGGTCAGGGCCAGAGTACACTGCAGGGATGATGAAGGCCTCTTGATAAAGGAACGTGGAAGGTTTAGCTTATTCTCTTCCAGACTGGCTTTCCTTTGTTGCATGGGGTTCTGTGGTACATGGCTGCTGTTGTTTCTCTATCTGGGTTGGCTTGTGATCAAGTTTATAGAGTTTACTCAGTCCTGTTGTGTAACAGGAGGCAGGAAGGGGTAAGGGCCCTGAAGTCAAATGCAGCCCTGTAGCCCCGACCAAAGTTACCTAATCTGAGCTTCATCTCCTCCTCCTGCAAATGGGTACACCACCACCTACTCACAGGCTGTGATAAAAGAGACAGTGTCAGTGAGGTGCCTGGCATACATGGGAGGCTCCCCTGAGATGGTGGTTATCACCTTCATGAAAACAAATCCACTTCAATTTGTTTTATGTAAGTCAAAGCATTTAGTCTGCAAGCAGACTGAGCTGCAAGGCTCATTTCTACTGTAATTTTAGAAGTAGGTGGCCCATTGTACTTAGTATAGATCCCAAAACACAGACACAATGTACACAATTAACTGGTATGACTGACTCATTTGTATTATGAAAAAACGTATGTCCGGGGTGGTGTCTGTGGCTCAGTGGGTAGGGCACCAGCCCCATGTACTGAGGGTAGCAGGTTCAAACCCAGCCCCGGCCAAACTGCAACAACAACAAAAATAGCTGGGTGTTGTGACAGGCACTCGTAGTCCCAGCTACTCAGGAGACTGAGGCAAGAGAATCGCCTAAGCCCAGGAGTTGGAGGTTATTGTGAGCTGTGACACCATAGCACTCTACCAAGGGTGATAAAGTGAAACTCTGTCTCTTAAAAAGAAAAACAGTTATGTCCAGCATTTTCCTAACGTATGCTGGATACTCATTTTCTACCTACAAGAGCTTCCAAATCAACCCCCAGAAACTTCTAGTCATCTTCACTATTTCTGGGCCATATGTTTGTTTCTATGGGTACTTCTATGGGGGAGTGAGACAGCCCATCACCTCAGTTATGGACAGGCTGCCAAGGAGCCCGCTGGGGCTAAGAGAATGGAGACCTTCACAGCAAAGCAAAGGTGCTGTGCCCTGCACCCTCACACAGGTGAACAGACCAAAGGTCTCTCATGTTCCCAGTCACCAGCATGTCCGTCCTCTCCCTCAGCTCCCCGGTGATGTGCACGGGCGTCTGCATCTACTACAGCCAGGGCAGGACAAGAGAAGGACAGGGAACAAAGCCCAGCCTAAGCTGGAGTCAGGGGGAACCTGCAGGCATTTCTTCACTCTGCCTTTACTAAAAGGCTTTCTCACACAAGTGTCTTTACCCCAGTCCTCTCCTAGTTTTCTACTACGAATTAAATTTGAAGGGGACAGTTATCTGAAAGGGCTAACCAGCACTTACCCTTTGCCGCACTTGGGGTTGGGGTTATCAGCAAGGAACATGGGCAGGAATCTCATGAAGTCTTCACCCTGAGGCCTTTGTTTGCCCTCTGGAGTTAGAGGCCTGCAGCGGACGCAGGCAGGGTCAACCACTAGCAGAAACACAGAGAGAGGGGCAATTGTTAGAAGAATGGGTTGCTACATGTTTTATTACTTTTTCTTTTTTTTTGAAACAATTTTATCTGATTACCAATATAATTTTTGGAAAACATTTCAGAACGCCGATAATGAGGGAAATTGGTTTCCTGAATCTTTACCCTTATTCAAGAGTTTCAGCCACATGTAACTTTCATAATTTAGTAAACTGGAAATAACTGTTTTCATCTTAAGGCAGACTAGACAACACTTTCTTTTCTCCAGTGGATTTCCTGAGAGGCACAACAAGATGAGAAACCAGGGTCCTCAGACATGGACCTTGTTCAGACTGCAGCCCTGACTGGGGCCACCTGAGACAGGAACATGTGACATGTCTCAGAGTGAATAACTGAGAAAAGGACAATGACAAAGGCACAAGATTAGGTACAAATTACAAAATGCAAAGTCATTAAAAAGTAAAGATCTGGACAGGAGATGAAACACCTGACGCGTTGCAGAACTGCTCTGTGGTGTTGTAGACTCTACAGCAAGACGACTGCGGCTTCACCCAGTCAAAATAATCGTCGATCCAGGACGAGGGAGCAAAGCCTATTCGGGTACTAGAGAGGAAAAGAAAAAGAATTACTGACTTGCTCCACGGGGAGGAAGTCTTTAGATTCAGTACTTTCCCGTGAAACCTAACTTCCTTTTCAACATTTTTGCATTGCTACCAGCCCAAAGAAAAACTACACTAGCACTTATGAATAAAGCCTTCAAAGTATTAGGTGGTAAATTAGTCCTTTAAAAGGTTTTGCTCACATAAAGCTAGATTTAACAAACATTTTGAATAGACCTGGTGTGGTGGCTCATGCTGGTAATCCCAGCCCTTTGGGAGGCCGATATGCATGGACTGTCTGAGCTCAGGAGTCTGAGACCGGCCTGAGCAAGAGTGAGACCCTGTTTCTACTAAAAACAGAAAAAAACTAGCCAGTTGTGCCAGGTGCCTGTAGGTCCAGCCACTTGGGAGGCTGAGACAAGAAGATTGTTTGAACCCATGAGTTTGAGGTTGCTGTGAGCTGTGACACCATAGCATTCTACCCAGGGTGACAGAGTTAAGACTCTTGTCTCAAAAAGAAAAAAAATAAAATTGAACAAAAGTAACTTTTCCAAGAATATCTGTTTTCAGGCCCAATCTGACTCCCTGGGTGAGAGCCCCTTCTAGCTGCTTCAGCTGAAGTTCCAGACGATGAGGTGGTACTGACTAGTTGTCCAGCTGAGCCGCGTTAAATATCTGCTGCACCAGGGAGTCGTTGTTGCAGCCCAGGCCCCCGCACACCACGTTCTGCCCCTGCAGAGAAGTGTAGTTGTGCCCTTCCTCCAGGACAAAGTACACCGGCGGCCCTGCGTGCAGGTACTGACTGATGGATTTGAAGTAATCCACCACATAGGAGTCCTGAAAGACAAAGAGCAGGAGGAAGTGTGACCCCTCTGACAGTAAATAAGCAAGACGAGGGTCACTAAGAGCTCACAGGGTGCCGCGAGGCTCCTGGCCGAGATGCCCCCAGCCTAGACTCTGGCTCCCCACACTGTCAGTCTTCCGCCAGGCCCCAGGGTGCTTCTGCTAGTCCCACAGTCAGGAGGGCCCCTCATGAGACTGGCTGCTCATGTCTGTGGCTATGCCCCACAGGTCTGAGCATCCAGAATGCCAAGGTGGCCCACATCAGCAGAGAACCTGTCACCATTTGTGCTCAGGAGCAGGCGTTAGCTTGAAACACCTGCACTCATGCTTTGAGAACTGTATTCATCAACAGCAAGTAAGTTTAGAGTTTAAAAAGCATCTTACGTCTGGCATGGAAAGGTACTGATCCAATCCAATTTCCACTTTGTTCAGGACTGCGACACTGAATGACAGAACACCCACAAATACTGCTATCTGGAATGCAAAGCGAATGAGGAATAGTGATTGCTTATTGTAATCATGAGTTTAACAACAGAAATGAAATCTTAAATACACACAAAAGGCAGTTTTCTAAACTGAAAAGCATGTTTAACAGGAAGTATGGGGCAGTGGTTGAGATCACAATACTCAGAGTTCAAGGTTCTGGGTTCAATCCTGACTCTGCAACTTACAAGATGAGTGAGCTGGGGCAAGTCACTTAACCTCTGCTAGCTTCTACCTCCTCATTAGGGAAACAGAAGACTAATTATACCAGATATCTGTATGGATTAAATGAAAAAAATCCAGAGATAATCTAGATTTTAGTACAATACCTAACTGATTTTAAGTGTTCAATAAATGTTAAGTATTATTATTACTTTTTACCCATTCTTGAAACTATGTTCTTCTAGTAAAGAAGTGATGAATTATCACTGTTGGCCACATTGGTATATGAGCTATAAAAAGCTTCCTTGTGGTTGCTAGGGACTTAGGTGTGGGGAGGGAAGTGGGTAATTAGCACAAAGGAGCTCTGTGTGGTGATGGGACAATTCTGTGTCTTGACTGCAGTGGTGGTTAGAGGAATCCACACATATGATAAAATGACTGTAGGTACATCGTGCTAATGTCAAATGCCTGGTTCTGATTTGTGCTGTTATGATTACGCAACATGTACCACTAGAGAAATCTGAGTGGGGAGTGCCTGGGTCCTCTCTGCACTACCTTTGGAACTTTCCAGGAATCAAATTATTTCAAAATAAAAATGTAAAGAAAAATTCCTTACACTAGTTGACAAAAATTGGCTAGAAAAACATTTCATCTATTGTTCATTTATTTGCTTTTTGCAAAAAAAACACCCAAAATACAGGGTGTCCATAAACTTTGTGTGCAATTTAAATAAAATAGTTGTCAATCTTTTTTTTTTTTTTTTTTGAGACAGAGCCTCAAGCTATCCCCCTGGGTAGAGTGCCATGGCATCACAGCTCATAGCAACCTCCAACTCCTGGGCTCAAGCGAGTCTCCTGCCTCCGCCTTCCAAGTAGCTGGGACCACAGGC
>CAUYQV010161931.1:0-12793 GCA_963574575.1 Galagoides demidoff | reverse complement strand
CAAGCTATCCCCCTGGGTAGAGTGCCATGGCATCACAGCTCATAGCAACCTCCAACTCCTGGGCTCAAGCGAGTCTCCTGCCTCCGCCTCCCAAGTAGCTGGGACCACAGGCACCCGCCACAACACCCGGCCATTTTTTTTGGTTGCAGCCATCATTGTTGTTTGGCGGGCCGGGCTGGGGATTCGAACCCACAACCTTAGGTGTACGTGGCTGGCGTCTTAGCCAATTGAGCCACAGGCTCCGAGCCCAATCTGTACTTCTTGAAATGAGTAGGCCATTAATTAGGGCTAAGATTTTCTTTTAAATAAAGTAAACAGGAGTTTGCAGGAGTCTCTTTCATGACAGAATGCAACCTCTTCTACATATTCTGGCAGAAGCTACAATCACTGGTCATACTGCGCTTCCTTCTGAGTATTTACACGACCACATTACTTTTCAGTAAATTGAATATTCGTACAAGCTCAGACTGAAACACAGCCTCACCTGGGCAAGGAAGAAAAATACAGAATCATACATTATATATAATACATATGTGTTTTATATATACACACACACATGTTATAACACACGTTTATTTTACATATGTGTGTGTTTATAAATATATATGCATCAAAGCCTAATCAAAATCTTTATCCTCAGAACTTAAGAGAACTGGACCCTAGCAGGGAAGCAGGCTGACTGGTCCCTTCGAGGTTGGCTCTTGCACAAAGAGGACAAATGTCTTACCCTAGGGGCCACGAGAGCTAACGGTGCCACCAAGAAAGAAACTGGACGAGATAAACACGGTATTTCATTTATTCAGTCGTCCTCTCCTCAAATATTGACTCTGGACCTAGTCCACCTTAGCACTGGGCTATGCTTTAAAACTAAGAAACGAATTACAGCTAGCCCTTCCTCCTGCCCACTGCCACCCCCAGTATGTCTCTTCCAGAGTGATTAATTTAAATTGTGATAGTCCCAGGGGCTGCAGGCAGGACAGTGCAGTGCTAACTTTCTGTATCACCTAAGTAAACTTAGAAGGAGGTGGGGAGGAGACAGCAAGGTTGCCACTGGTGGAGTTCCCAGTCATGGAAGACGCTTACCTACTCCTCCTTCCAGGCTGCCTACCAAGTATAATGCAAACTACTCAAACTTTCACTCAAGAGCCTACCCTAGTACCTATACTTCTACCCCCAAGAAATAACTACAAGCTAGCCAACTGGAAGTCCTTTGTATTTCCCTGAACATGCCTAAGCTTGGTCTGGACTGTACTCCTCTGGCCACACTGCCCTTGCCACCTAGAATCCTTTAACTTCCTTCTCTTCCCCCTCCGAGACTGGGAAGTTGTCTGTGCATCTGCTGCTTTGCATGGTCGTGGGTGGATCCCTATGATTTATACCAGGCCCAAAGCAAAGAACGTAACAGGTGTCACCTCTGTTGACCCTCCCAATTGCATAATGAGTTGTTATCCTCCCTGTGCAGAGGAGAGACTGAACTTTAGAATGGTCAGGTACATACATCAAAGTATTACAACTAGATAAGAGTGCAGTCAGATGTGTCTTGTTCAAAGCCTGCATTTTCCTCACGAAACCATTTGGATCGCAGCCTGTGCATAACTAATGCAACACTCCCAACTTCTCTCCACCCACCTCCCGCTTCAGTCCCTAATGTGGCTTTCCAACCCAGCATAGGTTCTGACCAGCTTCCAAGCAGATGCAACCTGACAGCGTCTCTTCAGCTCCACCAGATGCCTTCTATGTCTGGATTCTAGCCCTAAGGATTCTCTGACACCTGCTGGGCCTGCTGACATGTGCAGCCTGGGAGTGCAAACATGTGGGGCCACCTGTGATGAATGAACAATGATGTAAAGCAGTCGATGAATAATCCCTTTCAGTCCCCTGGGCACACAAGTCTGAGACAAACTTCATGAGGCTCCTGGAAGATTCATGGGATCAAATATTAGTTGTCCCCAGCATGACCACTCTGCTGGCTTTCTCTACTTCCCTATTTCATCCTCCTTGTCCCTCCTACCTCTTGGGATCACACAGACAAGTCTCTTGCACGCTAGTCTCTATTTTAAGCTCTGTATTCAGTTCGTAGGTAGCAGAAATGTGGCCCAAAGCACGAGGAAACTCGGGGCTGCAGTGCAATCTTCCCTGTCACTTAAGCCATATGAATCAGCAGATCCAATGGTGCTTGGGAGACACCTGCCTCACCTATGGACATCAGTCAGTGCTGGCACAATGGCCCCACAGATGGAATCGCTCAGGTTGTAGGGATGGAGGCCATGCCAGGGTCCAGCACGGTGGGCTCCTCTCACCCACAACATAGCTACTGCCACTACTGCCCACCCAACCAACTGACCAATAGCGGAGAGAGATGCCCATCCCCACAGCACCTTTGAGGGTATCAGCCAGTCCCTTGGTGAAAGGCTGATCATAACAAACCACTTGAACTTTAAAGGGGTGGGGGTGACAGCCATACTGGAGTTGACATCCACTCCAAATTTGGGTTTGTTCCCCAGCAGGGCCTCTGCAAGTGCCACTCTCCACGACGTAAGATGCCTAACCTACCAGCATGGTATCCCATGAAATATTCTTCAGGCCAGTGGACTGATCTATGTTGAAGGAGGTGCAGCAACGCCTGTATGTCCAGGGGCTCTACTCGTTTTCTCGTATAACTCAGCATTCAAAAGCAGTCAGCATAAATGACTAGTGGCACGGCCTGCCAAAGGCTCCCTTAGGACATGAGCTTGAGGACACCACCTGCTATTCCAGTATCGCCTCGATTCAGTATCACCCTGAAATTTCTGCAGGGAAGCCTGTTTCCTTTTAGTGATGAATAGTGTCACGATCTGGGTGCCAGGTGTCCTCACTACTATTGGGGTATCATCCTTCCTGTCCCTTTCACCAACCAGAGCTATATGAATGTATGTACATAAACACATGTACATACATATATACGATGAATAACCCCTTTCAGTCCCCTAGGCACACAGGTCTGAGACAGACTTCCTGAGGCTCCTGGAAGATTAGGAGCATCTGCATATAATAAACACACACATCTACATTTGCTTATATATTTCAGACATCCTGAATTCACATCAATATGCCAATTCCAATCCAAAGGGTTCTTTTGGTCTTTTTCCATTTGTTCCATCCTATAACACATCTACAAGAGTTTCAAGATTGCTTCATCCATACCACTATATGGTTTCATTTTGAAAGTGATGAAACTTTGTCCCAAAGCTCCCCGACAGAATTACACGCTTGTCTTATTTGCCAGAAATGTATCACAGACAAGGACGTGGGACCATGAGGAGTGGATTGAGCTGATCATCCTCCCCAACACTGCCACCCCTGGGGCCGGAAGACTCAGCACCTCCCTCAAATACAGCACCCCCCTCAAACACTCACTCAGGGCGAGACTCCTGAAGGGAATAGGGCTGCCAAGAAGAATGGAGGCGGGCAGCAGGGTGTGGACAGTGGGAGAATGACCAACTAACTACCTGCTACATTAACCTACAGCCCAGAGTGGACGGGAGTGGGCAGCACAAAGCTTGCTCTGAAATTACATGTAAAGTTTTCTTTATGTGCACCCACAGAAGAGGACAAGATCCTCACCCTCTTCTCAGAGACCCGAGAAAAGTTTAGAACCATTTTCGTTTTAACCTAACACAGTCCTCAGTCTTAACTTCACAGAGCCCATGAAGTTTCCAGGAACGTAAACCCTAATTAAGCAGATACAAGTGTTTTCTCCATCTCCTTTATTGCCCTTCTGCTCCCAGGGCAGGACTCAGAAAACGGCAAACGGCCTTTGTCAAAGTATAAATGTTTGTCTCCATCTCAGGCCTCCTTGAGTTTGCTCCTCCAGACGGACTTTTCAGGTTTCTCAGGCAATTACGGGGCAGTAAATCCTCAGAGAATTAGACTTGCTGCCTTTTAAACTCTCATTCTTCTGAAGAAGAAAAGGGGATTGAGCAGGCGTCCCCGAAGGAATAAAGGAAACAGAAGTGCAAACTGCCATAAAGTAGAAATAAATCCAGGGCTAAGAAGCCAGAGAGCAAATGTCAAGGCAGCTTGTCAGTTTCAATGTGTTCTTGGGATTTTATCCCATTGGCCCCAACTGCAGTCGTGTTCAGGGGCCTGGAAGTATGACCACCGTCTGGAACAGCTGTGGTAATAGAAAGAGATCAACTTGTCCAGGGCTTTAATCCGCTAGAGCTTCTTCAACAGTCTTATTTATCTGTCTTGAAAAGGCTCAGTGCAGAAACATCTACTGCAGCCATTTTGCAGGGTAGGAAGGGGGGCAGGGCGTTAAAAAAGCGTGTGCCCTTGGGTGGGGCTCTTACACTTTTGCCAGGCAGACAACCACTGATGAAATCGTGAAATTCAGAAGATTTTTACCCAGCTACCTCAGTCAAAGGGTGGCCCTATAAAATGATCACCCAAAGGGGAAACTTTTGAGAGGAAAAAAGGATACTGGCTAAACCAGGACAGCAGCCATGATGCTGTACACAGTCCCAGCCGACCAGCCATGGGGCACCCTATCCGGTCTATACTTTATAATATTCTCCTCTGCTCTGGTCTCTGCTGTTCCTCTAGCACTTTGTATGTGTCCAGCACTGTTATTAGCATTATAGAGGACACAAAAAAATAATTAAACTAAAACAGCACAGCGTAACACCCCATAGCACACATGCAGGCCATCTCTCTTCACACCAACATTATTCTGGCTGCCCTGATCAACAATCGTTTGGCTACTCTTGAAATTAAAATTAGCTGAGGTTTACTCCCAGCTAAGACATTAGGAGCATTTATTTACATGCTTTGGTTTTTAAATCTTTGATCCAGAATATGTCCGAGTGACTCACTAGTCTATTTTGGTCTTGGGAATTAACTGCATTCAGAAAGTGTTGCTGGAATTCCCCACGGCAGGGTAGACGGATGGGCCTCCTAAGAAACCACTGGAGCATCTGCCAGAGGTGGGGGGATCAAGGGGATCTGATTTGGGTGTACCTTGAAAATGTCTTGAACCCTGAACATATTACATATTTTCATTCATCTCCAAACCCCCTTCTGGATCGATAATCATTTATGCCCAATAACTCCCATTCTCTAATCCTCTTGGCTAAAATGCATTTCGACTCTGGGACTTCTGATCTCTTGCACGCTTCAATATTGGAGGGGAAAGGTATTTTACCAATGATACCTAAGGGGAAAATACTTTTAAAAACAAATACCATTTCTTGGCTCAAAAGTAGACAATATTTATTTTAAAAATTAAGAAATAAAGAAGGTTAGATGGAAGAAAATTGAAATGCCATCACCCAGGAAAAATTGTTGATAGTATTTTGATGCATTACGTTGCCTCCATTTTGTACACAAACTTATAAGTACATATAATACTTCCATAGATACAGAATTTTCTCACACACTTAAGACCATAATGTGTTGACAATTTTTAATTCTGCTTTTATCTCTTAGCATTTTTTTTTTAAGAGACAGAGCCTCACTTTATCGCCCTGGGTATTGCCATAGTGTCACAGCTAAGAGCAACCTCCAACTCCTGGGCTTAGGAGATTCTCTTGCTGCAGCCTCCCAAGTAGCTGGGACTACAGGCGCCCTCCACAACACCTGGCTATTTTTTGTTGCAGTTTGGCCCGGGTGGGGTTTGAACCCGCCACCCTCAGTATATAGAGCTGGTACCCTACCCACTGAGCCACAGGCGCCACCCACCCCCCCTTAGCATTTTATTGTGAACATTTTCTTCAGAAAATGTTACTTTTTACTTAAACTTACTTTTGTGAACTTTTTTCTAGTTGCAGAATATTCTACTTGAAGTACAGTAAGTTCTCACTAAATGTTTTCAACAGATTATTCTAAATTGTCGCTTTAAGTACAACCACATAAAACAAAACCAATCTGACCATAGGCTAATTGATATCAACAAGAGTTCCTATGGCATATTTCTGGTCACAACAACATCAAGTTTTGGGTTTAATCACCAAATTTTTCAATAAAGACAAAAACATTTCTGGGGCTGGGGACACAGTACTTCCTACCTGTAATCCTAGCACTCTGGGAGGCTGAGGTGGGTGGATTGCTTGAGCTCAGGAGTTTGAGAACAGCCTGAGCTAGAGCGAGACCCAGTCTCTAACACCTGGCATTATGGCAGGCATCTATAGTCCCAGCTACTTGGAGGCTGAGGTAAGAGGATTGCTTGAGCCCAAGAATTTCAAGTTGCTGTGAGGAATGATGCCACGGCACTCTCCCCAGGGTGAAAGGGTGAGACTTTTCTCAAAAAGAAAAAAGACAAAAACACTTCTAAAGTTAAACAATGAAATAAGTGTGAACTATAGATGCATTTAAGAAAGATTTTTTTAAAAATAAGAAAGATATGTTTGGCCTACGTATTCCAGACTGGCAGGTGGCCGGAGCCTGGCACACCAACTCAGGGCACAGCATGGGACCCAACTCCAGATAGGACACCAGCTCATCACAGGGCACACTCACACCCACCCACACTCACTCACTCACATGGGGACATCGCAGACACGCTGATGTGCACATCTTTGGGCTGTGGGAGGAAACTGGAGCACCCGAGAAAACCCGCACAGACTCAGGGAGAATGTGTGAACCCCACACAGACAGTGGCCCCACAGGGAATCGATTAGTTTTACTCACTGCTGTTCAAACGAAATGTTGTCAAACCAAATAATGTTACCTGAGAGCCTGCTGTACCACAAATTCTGTGGGTGAAGACGTGTAATTAAATATTTATATTTAATTGTTAAATGACCAACTGCATAGCTAGCAGGCATCAGTAGCAAGTGTGAAATATGTTTGGCTTTTTATAAAGAACAAGTTGAAGAAAAGGAACTCAGCTTTACAGAACTTGAAATTAATGTCCATTGAACAACCCACGGCCCCTGAAATGAATAAAGGGATCAAAATCAGTGTGCTAACAGACCACTCTTCTCCAAAGGCTGATCAGAGAACAGAAGGATATAAAAAGATTTGCTAGATACTGCAGCTTCTAGAAAAACATAATTATTAAACTACCCAAATCAACTAATCATGTTTATTTATTTATTTATTTTTTAGACATGGGTCTTGCTTTGCTACCCACTCTGGCCTCAAATGCCTGGGCTCAAGCAATCCTCCTACCTCAGCCTCCCAAAAAGTTGTGAATAATATAGGCAGGTGCCAATGCACCCAGCTATCTAGATACATATTTCAATGCTTTCCACTGCACCAAGTACTGGCATTACAATTTGCATAAACCATACTCTTTTCTCCTACAGAGTTTGCAGCCTTGAGAGTGATGCAGATTCAAAGCAGACACTTTGAATGCTCGAGCCCGCTGAAAACCGGTGGTTGAGAGTAGACAAAATGAAGTTACAACAGGTCAACAAAGAGCATAACAACAGTTTGTTCTCATGAAATAGATTTATTTTTCTTATCCTATTTTGATATTGTTCAATATATGTTCCATTAATTTAGCTGCTACGACGATGTTGTTACATTCAACAAACATTTACCGATCTCTTCCCATGCACAGGCTGTGCTGGGTGCTACAGACACCACAATGCAACAGACTTGGCCTCTATTCCCCACAAACACACGTATTAGCAGAGACGACAGACAAAGAAACAATTACAGCAGGACCTCCACAGTTGGCCAACTCCCTACATTGACCTAATTTTCATAGACCGGACATGCACCACATGTACATATCAGTACTGCAGACCTAGTTCCTTATGTCGACCCCTCTGTATGTTGACCAGTTTGCTACAGTCCCCTGGATGCTCAACTTACATAGGTTCTACTGTACAGTATTTGTTATTACCTCTAATCATTATATTAAGAGTGAAAGAAGTATAAACCGAGAGCTCTACCAGGACCTGAGGAGCAGGTGCAGGTGAATGAGGGTGTGTCTCAGGACTGGGTCCTGGAAAAGCAGTGTGCACCAGGAGGTGGGGACGGATAAGGTAAAGGCCAAGTCATTCCAATAAAGGGCACTAACAAACACAAAGTCAACAGTAAAGAGGTACAAGATGACCAGAAGGCTATATGGAGTGTGAGAGGCCATAGCGTAAAATCCTAGGCGGAGAGCACCAGGAAATGATAACAGAGGTGAGCAGAGGGCCATGGAAGAGTCTTAACCAACACACCGCTGTGGTCATAGTTCTGTGTTAGATGTGGATTTTCATTCACACTTCATTGAAGGAAATGAGAAGCATGAGGTGGGACCTCACCCAGCTCCCATCGGTGTTGTAAACCATCCGTCTTCTCCTCCTTATCCTCCATACTAAGGTGGCCATGCCCCTGCCATCAGAAGTCAACCCCTCCACTGGGCTCTGGACCCAACCACTCTTGTCCTAGGAGGGGTCCCAGTGCCCCATCCCTTCCTCCCCAGTCTGTGAAGCACCTACCCTCCCTGCATGCAGGGTTCCAGTGCCTCCACACTTCCCTCCCTGGTGATATCTGTCAACCTTCTTGACTGGTTTATCCCCTCAGTAAACATCTATGCTCTTGCATTTGCCATAAAAAGATGGTTTACTTCATTCCACATCCCCTTCCAGCCATACCCCCAGATCCCACAACTATCTACACACTGCCTGGATTCTACCCTCTAACTTCCCCTTTCACTGCTCCACTGACCAATGGTACGGCTCTCCTTTACCATCATGCGTCTCAAAAAGCTCTTGTCAAGGTCACTACCCACCTCTCTGGATCCTTTTCTCATGTGATTTAACCTCTGCGGTAGGCGGGGTAATGCCCACCCAACTGCCTCCAAAGACGTCCATGCTCTAATTGCCAGAACCTATGACTATGCTACCTGACAAGTCAAAAGGAACTTTTCAGAAGTGATTAATTTAAATGATGCTGAGATGAGGAGATTATCGGGATTTTTGGAGGAGGCTCAATCTAATCACCTACATCCTTAAAAATGGAAGAAGGCAGAAGGATTGCTCAGAGAGATGCAATGTGAAAAGAACCTGACCCAGCCTTGCAGGCTTTAAGATAAAGGGACTGGGGCAAAAGTCAAGGAATGCAGGTGGCAGCTGAGCAAGGTGGTTCACACCTATAATCTCAGCACTCTGGGAGGCCAAGGCGGGTGGATTGCCTGTGCTCAGGAGTTTCAGACCAACCTCCACAGAGCAAGACCCTATCTCTACAAAACAGGAGAAAACTAGCTGGGTGTTGTGGCAGGCACCTATAGTCCCAGCTACTTGGGAGGCTGAGATAAGAAAATTGCTTGAGCCCAAGAGTTTGAGGTTGCTGTGAGCTATGATGCCACAGTGTTCAACCCCCTAGGATGACTGAGATTCTCTCTCTCAAAAAAAAAAAAAAAAAAAAAAAAAAAGGAAAGGAAAGCAAGTGACCTCTAGAATCTGGGGACAGCCCTCAACTGAAAACCAGCAAGAAAACGGGAATCTCAGTCCTACAACGACAAGGAAATGGGGGCCTGTTCTCCCCTAGAGACAGCATAAGGGACCACAGACTGCCTAAACCTTTGTGTCAGCCCGGTGAGACCCACACCAAACTTCAAACCTACAGAACTCTAGGATAGACAATGGGTGTTGTTTGACCTCTACAGTTGTGCTAATTGGAGCCTCAAGAAAAGAACATTACTACAACCTCTCAGAAGCTGTTGCCACCTTCCACCACTCTCTCTTTCCTGAAACAGGCTGCTGTCATGGCCCCTAAGACAATTTCTCCTCTTGGTTTTTCTCCCAGCTCACCAGCTGCTCCTTCTCCATCTCCTATGCTGCTTTCTTCTACCCTTGACCCCTAAATATCGGACTATGTGGGCATCTTTCTCCTCCTGGTTGATCTTTACAGCCATAGCTGTAAATTCCATCTTTGTAGAATGGCTCCAGATTAAATCTACAACCTAGATGGTTTCTCTGATCATAAATCTCATATTTCAACCACTTTCTTATCAATTGTGTTTTAATGTCTCATAGGCCACATAGTACATCCAGAATATAAGTCTTAGATTCTTCTTTATGTCAAAATCTTCTTCATTTCAACAGATGACCTCTTCCACCTACACTTGCTCAACCCAGCCAACCTCCTTTCCGCCCTTCTTTTTGTCTTTATATCTAATCTAGTAGGAGAGCCTATTGATTGGCCTCCAAAAGACATCTCAAATTTGCTTACTTTCCATCTTTCCTGCCAACACCTGGACTTCTGCACAACTCCAACCTGGTCTCCATACTTTCTCTCTCATCCCTCTTTTGGCCCATGCTCCATGGAGCAAAAGTAATAATAAAATGTAAATTAAATAAAGCTGCCCCTGCACTTAAAATTCTTTAATGGTTTCCCATTGAACTTGCAGTAAATTACACTCTTTACCATAGACTATCAGGACCTGTGTGATATGATTTCTATGCAATTCTTTGATTCTGTCTCGTGTGACTCTCCTGCAATGCTCTGCACATTAATCATTCTAGTTTTCAGCTCTTTAAAAACTATAAAAACAACAAACTCTTACATATCTCAGGGTCTTTACACAAACTCCTCCCTCTGCCTAGAACATCCACTCCCCTTGTTCCATTCCTCCTCACCTTTTAGACCTCAGCGTGTTATCTTACCATCAAGGAGAGCCCTGTGCGCCAACCTATGCAACGCATGTTTTATTCTTCACTCAAATCTTGGTTTTCTTTGTAACGTAACATAGTTTATAAACATGTTAGTTATTTGTCTGCCTTCATGACGTGGTTGGCCTTCAGCGCTAGAAAATAAGCTTTGTGAGAACAGAATTAGTGATTTGTTCATCATTTTATCCCCAGTCCTGAAAGAAGAGCAATTGGCTTATAAATGATCACTGAATTAGTTACCTCTTATTCATTCTGATGACATCTAGAGGGCAGATCAAGAGAGGGGGCAAGACCAGAGGCAGGAAAACTGACTGGGAGAGAATGGCTGAGGTCCAGATGAGAGGAGAGATGAGCAGTCACAGCAGAGATGGAGAGGAGAAACTTACATTCCAATGATCCTTCCAGAAAAACAGCAAGTACCAACTGAGAACAGGATCACAGGAGAAGCAAACCCAGGGCGGCTGGAAGGGATGAGCTGGGTGGAACCAGGGTGAGGTTGAGACAAAGTCCAGGTAAAGAAATCCAGCAAACAACTGTCTACTCACGTCTTAAGCTTCAAGAAAAGGGCTGGATGGAAATTGAGATTTGGGAGCTTCTATTATGATAGATGCATACCCATGAACAGTTTTATAGCATAGAACTTCTATAATCTACCCAGCTGTCTCACCAAAAAGTCCAAGTCTAAAACCACTGTGTAACAGTCACCCTAGCAGCAGTGAGAACGGGAGAGGACTCAGTCCAGCGCTGTCCTCTAGGAAAGCCCAGTGAAAGGAAACTCACTACAACACATCTCAGAGCACAGTGGGCCCCACTCTCCTCCCCCCTCTCTCTTCCTAATTATTGCAAACCTTCCTGGATACAGATGGTGCAGCTCCTAACAAATACCAGTCCAGGATCCCCACACTGCTGTGGTCTATGCAGAGCAGACCCATCAGGGATACAACAGCAGCTCAGGAAATCTGAGAAGCACCAAACACAGATTCTAACATTGTCTGGTCCCTCCCGTACATGTTCACATATGGTAACTGTTCACTTAATCCCATATCCTTTGCCTGACAGGCAGTCCCTAAGTTACAAACATCTGACGGACATACCACACGCCGTTACTTGCAGAAGAATTCAACTTAAGAACAAACCTACAGAGCCTATCTTGTTTGTAACTTGGGGACTGCCCATATGTACAAATCCCTTCATTACCATCCAGTAGCCAGGTATGAAGGAATAATTGGCTGAGCAATATCAGCTTCAAGCAAGGTACTAACCAGTAGGAAAGTAAGATTGCTAGTTCATGGTCATCACTGATTCATACTGTGATCCATGTCTACACTACATTAAGATGCACTCCTCTTCTCTCCTTTGGCAGTTTTTTCTTTTTTTTGCAGTTTTTGGCTGGGGCTGGGTTTGAACCCGCCACCTCCAGCATATGGAGCCAGTGCCCTACTCCTTTAAGCCACAGGCGCCGCCCCCTGCTTTGGTAGTTTTATCCTTATGACAGATTCCACGGTAGAATCCACCTAAACAAACAGCTGCTGTGTGAAAAGTTCACTTGTTAATTTGATTGCTTAATTCTGAATATATTTTCACAGACGTGCGATATTCAATAGGGAGCTTCCCACACCAGCCCACCCAAAGCACATGTAACTTGAACCACAGATCTTCCAAGCTGGACCAGGCCTTCAGTGAGTGCAAGTCATTTCATCATTTGCTGATGAGGAAACGGAGGTTGCTCCCGGGCATATCATTAGTCCTGTGAATTACATTTTAAACCCATGCAGCAAGTATAACCTGTTTCTACCAGAAAATGGCTTGGGATTTCAACCGGGAATGCTGAGAGCCTGTGATTTCCACTTCATCTCTGACAGTGGATGCAAGGTCCTTCCCAATTTCAAATCATGGGAGATCCCAGGATGTGGTGGTGCTGGCTGGAGAAACGAATTCTAGAAAGGGATCAGCCACAGAACAGAGCTGAAGGGCAGGAAGGAGAATCTAGACAACTTTCTGGGAAAGCTGAGATCATAAATATAAATATGGCATATGCTTTTACGTTTTTTATTTCTTTTTCCTTTTTTTTTTTTTTTTTTTTTGAGACGGAGCCTCAAGCTATCCCCCTGGGCAGAGTGCCATGGCATCACAGCTCATAGCAACCTCCAACTCCTGGGCTCAAGCGAGTCTCCTGCCTCCGCCTCCCAAGTAGCTGGGAC
>CAUYQV010161930.1:0-22754 GCA_963574575.1 Galagoides demidoff | reverse complement strand
GTCCCAGCTACTTGGGAGGCGGAGGCAGGAGACTCACTTGAGCCCAGGAGTTGGAGGTTGCTATGAGCTGTGATGCCATGGCACTCTACCCAGGGGGATAGCTTGAGGCTCCGTCTCAAAAAAAAAAAAAAAAAAAAAAGTAAATGAATGTTCCTTTCTGTCCATATCCGTGCCATCACGTGCTTCTTTGGGACTTTTGATAGGAGCCATTCTCACTGGAGTTAGGTGATTCCTCATTGTGGTTTTGTTTTGCATTTCCTTGATGATTACAGATGTTGAGGTTTTTTCTTTCTTTCTTTTTTTTTTTTGCCATTAGACTATTTCTACTTAGATCTTTGGATATAAAATGAGACTTTTATAGACCACAGAAAATTGGATCATGTTTTGTAAGCTTTATTTTCCCAGCTTCTGCCTTTGATTAGAGAGTTTAACCTATTTACCCTTGAAGTAATTATTAAGAATGGGCTTACTTCTGCCATTTTGCTGTTACCTGTATGACTAATGACTTTTTTATCCCCCATTTTCTTCATCACTGCCATCTTTTTTGTTTAGTTGATTTTTTTTAATAGCAAACCACTTTGATTCCCATTTTATTTTTTTTGTTATATTATTTAGACAATTTTCTTTGTGGTTACTATGGGGATTATCCTTAACATCCTAAATTTGTAGCAGTCTAATCTGAATTGATACCAACTTCAATAGCATGCTCAACTATGCTATTATATAGCTCCATTCCCCTGTTTATGTTATTGTTATCACAAATCACAACTCTATCAATTATGTGCCCATTAAAATTGATTTATAATTAAAAAAGTGTCTTTTAAGTCATGTAAAAAATAAAAAGTGAAGTTATAAACCAAAAATACAATAATAGCTTTTATATTTGCCCACAAAGACTTACCTTTACTTTTATTTCTTCTTACATATTTGAGTTACTGTCTGGTGCCCTTTAATTTTAATCTGAAGAATTCCTTTTAGTGTTTCTTATAGAAAAGATCTAGTGGTAACAAACCCCGTCAGATTTATTTATCTGAGAATGTCTTACTTTGCATTTCACTTTTTTTACTATGGTAAAATGTACATAACATAATCTTTACATTTTTAACCACTTTTAAGTGTATCATTCAGTCACATCAGATACATTCACGTTGTTGTGCCACCATCACTACCTTCCATCTCCAGAACATTTTTGTTTTCCCGAACTGAAACTCTGTACCTATTAAAAAATCTCTCTCCATTCCTCCCTTCCCCTGGCCCATGACAACCACTATTCTTCTCTAGTCTCTATGATTTTGACTGCTCTAGATTCCTCACATAAGTGGAATCATAAAATATTTGTTCTTTGGTGACTGGCTTATTTCATTTAGCATGTCTTTATAAATTTTGAAGAGGAGTTTTGCTGGATATAGAATTCTTAGTTGAGTTTTTTTAGTTTTTTTTCTTTCAGCACTCTAAATATCATCTTACTGTCTTCTGGCCTCCTTGACTTTTGATGAGAAACTGGCTGTTACATATTATTGAGTGTTATGGGTTTAATTGTGTTTCCAAAATTTCATGCGTTGAAGTCCTAACCCACAGTACCTCAGCATGTGACTCTATTTAAATATAGAGTATTTGCTGATATAATTAGCTAAGATGAATTCATTAAGATGGGCTCTCATCCAGTATGACTCGTGTTTTTATAAAATGGGGAAATTTGGCCACAGAGATCTGACATGTAGAGAGGAGAGGCAATGTAAAGAGAGAAGATGGCAGTCGACAAGCCAAAGAGCCAGCCCTGTAACAGAGCCTTCCTCATAGTCCTTACAGGAACCAACATGACTAATACCTCAGTTTTAGACATCTATCTTCTAGACTGTTAAATAGCAAATTTCTGTCATTCATACCATCTAATTTGTGATACCTGCTGCAGCATCTTCAGGAAGCCAATATGCTGAGCATTCCTTGCATATGTATGACGTGTTGCTTCTTTCTTGGTGCCTTTCAGATTCTCTCTTTGTCTTTCAACAGTTTGATTATAATGGGTCTCTGTAGGGGTCTCTAAGTTTATACTACTTAGAGTTCATTGAAAATCTTGGATTTTAAATTCATGTATTTCATTACATTTGGGAAGTTTCCAGTCATTATTTTAAAAAAGATTCTTCTTTCTTTCTCTCTCTTCCTTATCGAATCCTCTTAATGAATGCTTATGTTGGTCTGCTTGATGGTTTTTCACAAGTCACTTAGGCTCTGTCTACTTTTCATCTGTCTCTTTTTTTTTTTTCAGTTTCTCAGACTTGATACTTTCAATTGTTCTTCCTTCAAGATGACTGAGTTCTCTTCCTGCTCAAATCTGCTCTTTAACCCCTCTATTAAATTTTTCATTTTCTTATACTTTTTAGCTCCAGAATTTCTATTTATTTTTTAAAAATAATTTTTATCTTTTTATTGATGTTCTCTCTCATTTTGTTCATATGTAATTTCCCTGAATTCCTTTAGTTCTTCCATTCGTGTCTTCCTTTAAGACTGAGCATATTTAAGACATATTTTAAAGTTGTCACCTGGTAAGTTTGATGCCCAGGCTTCCTTGTGATGGCTTCTGTAAATTTATTTTGTTCCTCTGAATGGGCCATGTTTTCCTGGCTCTTGGCATTTTTTTAAATTTATGTATTATAAATACATAAATTTATTTATGTATTTATGTATTATAATGTGGTAACTCTGGAAATTAGATTCTCCCCCTTCCCAGATTTGCTATTTACTTAAATCTTTGAAGTATATATATTCCGTTCTTCAGTAACTTTTGCAAACTGTTTTTGCAAAGACTGTATTTTTTGTTCTGTGTGATCACCAAAGTCTCTGTTCTTTTAGCTTGTATTTAGGTAACGTTTTTATAGTTCCTTGAATTTCATGAGCTAGAAACAGGATAAAACTACAACAACAACAACAAAAACAACTCCCCCCCCCCACCAAATCCTCAAATATCTTTCATAATCTTTGCAGATTGAATCTGTACTGGGGAACTCCTTCAACACTTAGCCAGGCTTGCACTGAGCCTAGGGATTAGCCTAAACTGAAAGCTTAGGGTCTTCTTAGGTCTTTTCTGAGTAGGCATCTTACCCAAAGCATGATGTAGCTTTCTAAATTTCCCAGGATAAATGGGTACTTTGAATGTTCTAATTTGTCAAAGAATCTTCCTCAGCTTTTCCTCCAGCTGTGAGTTGTATGTCTTCACCGTGTCTTTTGTTCCAGGTGTCTGTGAGTTGTCAATTTGCCTTATAATGTTTTGGTTAATGCCTGCCGCTTTTTGGTCTAAGTTAGAAACAGAGAAGAGTGCTTTGCATCAGTCCTTCAGTTAGCCCTCAGACAGGCTGTAACATGGAGTCACAACCATTTGTGAGTAATAGCTGCTCTGTTCCTTCTGGAACCAGCAATGAGGGTCTCACACTGGGAACATGAGATGCCATCATTTCACGGCTCCACCATGCTGGGGGTGAGATGTGGCCAGGGCAAGTAAAAATGCCACAGTGCCTTCCTACTGTTTTAAAGTTGCCTTTTTCTTGATTGAGTGTCCTCTTGGTTGCTGTAAACCTTTGGCTGTTTTCTAGAGCCCTGACAAAGTTGGCTCTGGCAGTTTCTTGTTTTATGTTTCTGTAGGGAGATGAAAACTTGAAGCTGCCTGCTTTGCCATTTTGCTCTGCCATCATTTTTGGAAGTTTTTTTTTTTAAGGTGTAAAAATCTAGGTTGATGGTTTTTCTCTTTCAATACCTTAAGAATATTTCTCCATTGTCTTCTCTTTTGCATTGTTTCTGATAAGAAATTTGCTGTCATCATTATCCTTGTTCCTCTGAATGTAACATGTCATTTTTCTGTCTGCTTTTAAGATTTCCTCTTTATCTTGGTTTTGAACATTTTAATTATGATGTGCCTTGATGTAGTTTTCTTCTTCACGTTTCTTGTGCTTGGGGTTTCTTGAGATTCTTGGATCTGTGCATTTAATTTCTGTAAAATTTGAAATTTTTCATGAATCATTTCTATAAGTATTTTTCCTTTCCCTTCTCTCTTCTCTCCTCTGAGACTCTAGTTACACATGTGTTAGACCCTTACAGTTATGCCATCACTTCCTAGTATTCTTTTCTTTCTTTTTTGATTCTCTCTTTTTCTGTTTAATTTTGGATAGTTTATTTTTCTATGTCTTTAAATTTGCTGTATCTAATGACATTTAATACCATTCAGTTTATTTTTTTATTTTTATTTTTTCAGTTTATTTTTTTAATCTCACATACTGTAGTTTTCATCTCTAGAAGTTTGATTTACATCTTATTTTAAATCATCCAGGTCTCTACTTAACTTTTGAACATATGGCAAATAGTTGTTAACTACTGTTTAAAAATCTGTCTGTTAATTCTTACATCTGTGTCAGTTCTGCTTTGATTTTGATATGCTTTTGTTTTTTATACCTATAGACTCCCCCCCCCCCCCCGTTTATATACCAGTGAATTTTGATTGGATTGCAGATGTGATATATATTTTTGCATTCCTAGAAATATCCTTGAGCTTCATTCTGGGGTGCAGTTAGGTTATGTGGAAACAGTTTGATCGTTTTGGGTCTTGCTTTTACCATGCGATGGGTAGGACAGAGCTGCCACTATTTAGGCAGCACCTTTCTATGCATGCTACCCCGTGTCCCGTGAATGATGAAGTTAGCCAGTCTGGTTGGAAATAGGCCCTTTTCTTAGCCCTCTGTGAGTGCCAGGCACTACTCCCTCAAATTTTCAGATGGCTTTTTCCCTGGTTCTGGGTGGTTTTCTCACACTCCACTGAATACTTGTGTGGATCTTCTAAAAAACCCAGTAGATTTCTTTCTCTGAGCACATATCTTTCTTTTCTGGTACTCTGTTCTGTGAACTGTGGCTGCCGTGCTCTCCCTGGACTCTCAGCTTCACCTTACAGCTCAGGGCCTCTGCTGGATTCTGCTTTCATCCACTGCCCCTGAGTCACCCTGGGAAGCCCCTTAAGATAGCTGAAGCAATTGTAGGGCTCACCTTGTTTGATTTTTGTCTTTCCAGAATCATTGTCCTCATTGCCTCCTGTCCAATGTCTTCATATATTTTGTACCTTTTTGAGGTTGTTTTAGGAGTGAGGGTAAATCTGGTGGTCTCTGTTAGTTGGTCAGAAGCAGACATACAAAGGATAATATTTTTATTTATTTATTTATTTATTTTTGAGACAGAGTCTCAAGCTGTTGCCCTGGGTAGAGTGCTGTGGCGTCACAGCTCACAGCAACCTCAAAGTCTTGGGCTTATACGATTCTCTTGCCTCAGCCTCCTGAGTAGGTGGGACTACAGGCACCTGCCACAACACCTGGCTATTTTTGTGTTGCAGTTAGTTGTTAGTTAGGGGGCCTGGGCTGGATTCTAACCCACCAGCTTTGGTGTATGTGGCTGGTGCCCTATTGACTGAGTTATGGGCTCCACTGATAATTATTTTTAATATTGGTAATTTGAACTCATTTAATGATGGAAGGAATAGAGAGACTAAGATGTGGGGGATGGTAGAGAAGAAGCAGTTTGTGGCGTGAGGCAGGTAGGGATAATTAAATTCTTTAATCTGCTATTGATCAATATTTGGTGCCAAGCTTCCGTGAGTGTTGAGTAGAATACTTCACAGCTCCCTGCCCTCAAGGAGCCCAGAATCTGAAGGTGTAAGGGAAATGGTTTATAGTTGTTTTAATCAGGAGATACAGCTGCTCAGACAAAGCAGATGTTCCATGTTTCCAAACTATGAAGAATTAGATTCACTTAAAACATTTTTCATTGAATGCAATTATAAACTCTGTTCCAGGAAGACCTACAAATCAGGATAGATTTGTTCAGCTATTAAGGGAAGAAGACGGTTAATTTTGTGAGAAAGCTGTAGAAAGGAGCTTGAGATATAGTCAGAAGACTCACATGTGAGCCTTGCCAGCCCCTCACCCACAGGGAGCCGTAGAGCCCACATGTGTTGTAAGATAACAGTGGACATTTGCTCCAGAAGAGCCAGAAATGGTGTGGGGGAAGGAAAGTGCAGAGCATGACCTGGAGTGTTGGCTTGGTGACCTCAGTGAGCCCAGCACACCAGGAACCTGGGGCCTCTCTGCCTCCTGTGGGTGAGGGATGGCATTGTCTTGGAAACAGCCTGTCCTGAGTTAGCTGGATGGTGATGGAACCTGCCCTTGCCAGGACTTGGGGCTCAGGCTGGCTCATTCCCACCCATCTAGGCATCTTGGAGCTAATTGTAGGAATACATACCAGCACCCCAGAGCAATGGAGGGTTCCCAATACACCAGGCACTTCACATGCAGTGTTTGTGTTCCTGTTATTGATGAACACATGCCCTGGGAGATAGGTTTTGTTGCTATTATTTAAGGATAAGGAGGCTGAGGTTTGCAGAGGTAAAGGAGGGACTTGTCCCAGGTCACAGACATGGCTGGCCGTCTACCCTCCAAACTCCAGTCTTTCTGATGTGCTGCACAGTTTCTCCTCCTTTTTCAGACATCATTTGGTTGTCATAGGAACACATCTGACAATAGGCCTATGGAGAAAGCCAGCCGGGCATGTTAGTGCTTCCCATTGGACTCCCTGACCACTATGCTGCCCGAATACATTGTCCACTCACTCCTTGCATTGGTCAGAATAGGTTAGCCCATGTGGCAGTAACAAACAGCCTTCCAGTCTAAGTGACTGGTCTCCCACTTGGGCTACATGTGCACTGTGGGCTGTTCTGGTGCTTCCTGTGATTGTCGTCTTCCTCCCCTAGGAACTAGGCTGACCCGACACTGTTGCTGATGCTGGTACAGGGCAGAGCATGGAAAGCAAGAACCGGCTCTGAAATCTCTGCTGGGAGCAATTGGCCAGAGCAGGTCACGCCTGGCTCTGTGGCATGGGGGAGCGAGCCAGGCGTTGTAACAGTACCAGTCAACAGTGGACACCCTGAGTGCTCCTGTCAGTGACAATTTTCGGAGGCCCCAGGGTGTGTTCCTATTTGTGGGAACTGGGGCTGCTCAGCAAGAGAGGCCCTGTCCTCTGCCTCCAGGACCTCACTGTTTAATGGAGGCTCGGTCATAACCCAAGGAAGGGGTGCCTCTGGGTGAGAGGACGGTGTGTGACTGGGCTGTGGATGCACAGAGAGACTTGCAGAGGAGGCAGTATTCCCAGTGAGGAATAAGAAAGGAAGGGGGCTCTGCAATCTGAGGGAGTGTACAAAGCCGTGGGAGGAGAGAGTATGGTGCTTGTTACTCCCTGGTGTGGGGAAGGAAGGGTGCTGGAGATGTGGGCAGGGCCAGGAGCCAGGCTTTCTTCCCTGTGGGCAGGATGTCACATCCCTTTTGCTGTCTGTTGGCTGAGCCATGGCCAGTGGGTGTGGTGGGCATAAGGCACTACCTTCCCAGAAACTCCAGGGAACCCCTGTCAGGGCATGCATCAGTCCAGCCTGGATTACTACAGGCTGTAGTCGTGGGGTCTAGACCCTGCTTCCTTGCTGGCAGCCCCTGCTGTTCACCCTGGGGCATGAATCAGCTTCATTCTTCATGAACAAAAGCTTCTGGGTTGCCAGGGAGATGCAGGGGCTGCTGTCTGAACTTCCTGGAGCCACGGTTTGGTGTCAGGAAGAGATGAGCCCTCATCAGCCCCCAGTAGAGTGGTCCTGAGGAGGGCAGGGCTGTCCTGAATTGTCATTACCAAGATTCTCCTTGTTGAATGGGACTCTATGTGGATCAGAGACAGGGTAGGCTCTGGTTTTGGACAGACTTGGGTTTGAACATGGCTCTGCCAGTAGAGAGCTGCATGGCTTTAGATCCCCAATCTACCCCTTGGAGCTTCTTGAGATAATATACCCAGTTTGCAAGGGCTGATATATTTCATGAGGGAATAGATAGAAAGCATTCCGTCCTTCATTTATTCAATAAACATCTGCTGCTGTGTGCTGTGTGCCAAGCATTATCCTGGGGGTGGGAATTCATGCTGTGATGTGGTCCTGTGCTGAGTGGTCAGCCTGGCTGGCACTGTGCTAGGCACACAGACAGACTTGCTAATTAGCAGTTACTGTTGCTCTTGAGGACATGGCCTCTGTGAGGGATGGAGGTAGGGTCCCTCCACTCTCAGGTCTTGAACATTTCTGGGAAGCAAGGGGTAGGGGAGTTCCATTCCCCAATCCCATAGCCCCACTGGGAATGGGTGGGGCTTGTGAGAGGACCTTGTGGACTGAAGCTGCTCCCTGAGTGTGAGTCCTATGGTGCAGGGCTCCAAGAGGATTTCCTGGGCCACCACGGAGCCACAGCCCAGGGGCTGAGTGGGTCTTTTCCTCATCTCTCTTAGCAAGTCAATGAGTGGGCTCTAGAGAATTGTGCCTGAAGGCTCTGCTCTGATCTGGGATGACAGCCTTCAGGGACCTGGGATCTGAGGAGTGGGACAGGGTGGGAAAGGATGTTGTGTTAAGGAGGGGGAAGACTTGGGCCAGATTTGGATTGGGCTAGAGATAGAGCCTGGGTGCCCCCTAGCTATGTGGAATTGCTGGGAATTTGTGAAGTACACTTCGGGGGGTGTGATATAGTGGTTTGGGGGCTATTGATAGCATCTGGGGGATGTTGTGTGTGAATATGAGGAAGTGAGGGAATTAGAGGGCTTATTGGGGGAGGTTTCTGACAGGGTCATTGGTGCTGTGTATTGGGGGTTGGTGGCAGGGGCTGGGGTCATAGCAAGGGTCATCTGTGTGATTGGAAGGCAGAGGTGGTGGGATACTAGGATAGGATCATTGATGAGGTAGGAGTGGGGCCAGCAAGGATGGATGTGCTGTTGGCAGGGTGGCTTCAGGTTTGAGCTCTGGTGCATCTGTTTCTTGTCTCAGTGCCTGGGGTGGGGGGATCCCTGGGCAGAGAGGAGCATCTGAGGGCTGGGTCTGGGGCAAGGAGAAGTGAGTAGTGGGCATGGATGGTGAGGGAGCTGGGGCACGGGAGGCTGGGCTGCTGATCAGCGACTTTGCAGATCCTCAGGGTCATTACTTGCTGTTGTTGCCGGGGAAAGGTGCAAAATGAAAATTAACTGTCGGAGAAGATTGATTCGTTTGATGTCTAACCAGGAGCAGCCTTTTATTGCTATAAAATGTTGATTTCCTCTTGCTGCCAGTGACAGGTGAGTCTTAGTGGCATGGAAGGAAGACCCACAGAACCCACAGAAACATCGCTTGTGGGACTTAGCTCTTCCTTCTCCCTGCTCCAGGGCTGCAGGAGCAGAACTTGGTGTCTGATTTTATTCATGGGGCTGTGTGCATGCCAAGCCCTCTGGCAGGGCTTGTGGATTCAGACACATCTGGGTTCAAATCCAGGCTGCGCCACTCAGAAACTCTGTGCCTGTGGGAGAGCCTCAGTGTCCTCATCAGTGAAATGCAAGGGCTGTACCTAACACAGTCCTAGATTTTAAAGCACTTGGCACAGTGCCTGGCACAAGTTATCATGGCTGGGTCCAGCTGAAATGATCTGAAGCTGATGTATCCCTGTTGTGTGGTCCCTTTTCTCGTAGCAGCATTTGTCCAGTCTGGGGTGAGAGTGAGGGCAGGATAGGAGTCAAAAGAGAGGGAGCAACCAGGGAAGTAGAGTGGGAGGTGAATGGGACTGTGCCTGGGCAGGGCAGGGAAGGCCACACAGCCTGAAGGCCTGGGTCAGCAGCTGCTCGGGAGGGATGAGCAATCCCCTTCTGCCACTGTTGAATGGCCAGGGGCACCTCTCTCTGCCTGTGACACTTTCATTGCTGGTGTGGCTAGGAAGAAAAGAATTGGGCAAGTGAACATCCTATATGGCTGGTGCCAGGCCTTGGTGGCAGATGACAATGTTTAGGGAGTTTCCCGGGGACTAGTGAGCAGCCCTTCTCCCCTGGGAACCTCTGGTCAGCAAAAAGTGAAGGGGCTTCCTCAACGTGGGGCCAAGCAGGAAGGGCAGTGGTGGCGCAGATGAGCGTGTGGGAGGTCTCTGTTGGGCGTCTGTCTGCCCGCATGCCTGCCTCTCTGTTGCTCTGAAGGAGGCAGGGGCTGGGCCTGCAGCTGCCTGGGCAGAGCGGCTCCTGCGTGGGACACAGCTCTCCTCTCTGCTTACAGACTCACCGCTTCGCTCCCAACCCACCTCCGCGGCATCGGGTCAGGCTTTCCTGAGCCAGAGAAGATTGTGGAAGTCTTGTTTTCCAGGAGGAACGGCCAGCCTTTGGGAAGTGTTGGGGGGATGGGCCCTTTGAAGGGTGAGGTGAGCTCAGGCTACATCTGACCTGGGCAAAGCTCCCTGGAGGGCCCCGCATCCAGGGCTGTGTGGTGTTAGGGTGGCAGGGCCTGGTGTCTCCCAGTCCCCACTGGTCTCCAGGCTGTGGGGCAGGGTGTAGACTCCAGCCCTGGGGGCAGGTGGATAGGGTGCAGCGGTAAATAAGATACGGAGGACAGACAGGGAGTTCCAGCCAGTTTCCAGGCCAAGAAGACATGGCAGAGAACCAGAGGATGAAAGAAAAAAACAAATAAGCAAGGGGTTGCCAGACTCCAGAGTATGGGGGGTATTAAGTCTGAGGGTCATGGGGTTTTACCTACTGGTGGGATGGGCTCTCAGCTCTAGAGTGAGGAAGGAGGGTGCCCAGCAATATCTTCCCTGGGTCAGCCTGACCTGTCAATAGGTAGAAAGTTTTGGAAGAACTTCAATGAAAATGAGGTGACTGAGCTTTTCAAGATCTCATGCTGAAGAAAAGAAAAATAGCCACTTGACCCTGCGGATTGGGAAACCTGGATTCTGTTCCCAGCTCTGCTGCACACTTGCTGGACACGTCCCTTCTCCTCCCCAACTTTCCATTTGCTCCTCTGCAAATGTTGAGTCAAACATTCTCAGTGAGATCTTTTGTTTGAATGAAATATTCCATGATATCCACCTTTTTAAACTGGGTCAAGCTGGTTGGGGTTGGTGGGGGGACCCAGTGGTCTAGCCCATCTCCCAAGCTCAGCTTGCAAACGCTTATTCTAGATTTTAAAAATTAATATTTTTTAACTACCTGCTCACTTGCTATGTGCCAAGCACTGTTCTAAGAACTTTACAAATTCTTAATTCTCATAATAACCATACAAGGGAGGTGGGGAAACTGAGGCACTGAGAGGCGAGTGACACCCCAAGGTCACACAGTTAGTGAGTGGCATAGCCAGGATCCCAGCCCAAGCCGGAGTGTCTAGGATTGGGTGTGTCTACCCGTTTGGGCTGCTGGTAGGTGCTAGTGAAGGAGGCAGATGAGTGGTGGGGAGAAGGGCCCCGCATGACATGGGGACTGTGGCTGCTTGCTGGGACCCCACTCCGTCTCAGGGGAGCCATCCAGTGGGACCTGGATCTGGATGAGCCCCCTGTGGCCCCTGGATGTCAAAGGTGAGTTTGTAACAGCAGTATTGCGTGTGTTAGCGTAGGAAATTGCGGGGGTTTCTCTGCCAGGCACACACTCTTACCACCAAATTTATTTAAGCAGATAAAATGCAGAGGGTGTAATGTCAGATTAATGGATAAATAACCGTTCTGGTTTTTGGCACGATGGTGGGGAGCGGCAGTGAGAAGCCTCATTATGTGCCGCTCTGCCTCGAAGAACAAGCCTCGTGCTGCAACCCCAGCACCCGGGCCCATGAACAGAGCATTAAATTGTGGGAAATGGCTCCCCTTCACTTGCAGAACAAAGATGTTTTCTCCAGAATAAATTGACTCCCTCTCAGAGCACTGAGCCCCAGTTTCCCACAAATGCAGCCTATGCTGGGCTCAGTGTGTCTGGGGGGAGGGAGGCAGCATCGCCTGGGAACTCAGTGTTGGGGGCTTCCTGCCGGCAGGCAAGGGGCCACCCTGGTGGCTTCTGGCTTCTGGAATCTCTGGCTCTGGGGCAAGTGAGCAAACCTGCAGTTGTGTGGACAACAGGGGAAAGTCTGGAGGAACTGGGGTTGGAATGAGGGTGCAAGGAGAGGCTGTGTTCATTGTGATCAGGGCTTTGTTTTGGATGTCCCTGGGTTTACATGCCCTGGGCAGCTGTGCTGTCTTCAGGGAAGTTATTTAGCCTCTCTGAGTTCAGTTCGTTAGCACTGAGGCAGAGCAGGAGCCCCTCCTAACAAGGCTGGGGAGAGGAGCCCTGTAGTGAGATACTGCAGATGATGGGGGAATAGACCTTGGATAGCAGCTCACCTTGGGAGGTACAACCAGTGGTGGGTGGGATGTAGGACCTGGCAGGCTGCCATGCTGCCAGTGGCATGGGTGGCCCCATTCACCCATCAAGGCGGCCCCCCTTTCTAGATCTCTGTGGTCTTGCCAGTGTCTGGCGGGCCCCTGGGTATCTGGGACCAGGATTTCAGAGGAGAGCTAGGACTCATTCTGAGCCAAATGTCAGGACAATGCCTGCCTCCCGAGCTGCTATACTTGGCTGCTATCTGAGCATCCTGGGGGCAGCGGGGAGAGGGCTCAGAGAGGCTGTTCACAGACTAACTGCTTTCTGTTCCAGAGCAGCCTCAACTCCCCTCCTTCTTCCTTCTCCTAGGAGGGGGCTCAGACAGGGGAAAGAGCACAGGCCTTGGGGCTGGATTCACCACTGTCACCTCCTGGCTGTGTCTTGCCAGGCAAATTGCTTCACCAGTCTGAGTCTCAATTTTGCCACCTGTGTATGCTAGAGTAATACTAGCATATTGCTTTGCAATAGTTATGAAGAATGAAGCTCCCAGGCTGATGCCTGCTGGCACATTGTAGTATCCTTGGGCAGTGATGTCCTATGACAAGTGCCTGTAGAGCACTCACTCTGTGCCAGGCCCTGAGATGCAGTGGTGAGCAAGGCTGCCATATGTGGCCTCCACAGCTTGGACTGGGGAGCAGGATGATCTATGTGCTGGGAGCCACTAGGAAGTACGTGTGTGCCACCAGGTACACATGCCTGGGGAGGTGGGACCTGAGCTTCTGTGGCATCTGGCAGGATCTGTTCTTTGGGATGATAGGTTACCTCTGTCTTGTTCTGCCTTTTCCTTCTTACTCCTCCTCACCTGTTCTAGAGTTTCTTACTGATTCAGCCCAGATTTTGGAAAAAGAAAGTTTGGAAAATGCCCTGGGCCTGAGTTTGTTCAGATGAAGCCTTGAGCAGGAACACGGGCCTTAACCTCTGATGGAGCATCTCCCGGCAGGGCATCAGGTGCTCTGTGGGCACTGGGGGTTCAGGTGAGCAGCCATGAGGTCCCTGTCCTTGCAGTCTTCTGAGTAAAGACAATCACTGAGCACTTGCCTAGTGCCAGCCTCTGTGCAAAGTGCTTTTCACATCTAATTCTCACCATAAAATGGACAGTCGGTGGCTGGGTTTACACACCACCCACTTCCCATGCTGTAGGTCCGGTTTGCTGTTTCTCTGTAGTAGAAGTTTTGCAAGCCCCTTTGTGATAGAACTCTGGGCTTGGAGGGGTGGCTTCACCCTGTCCTTACTACCTTGCAAGTCACACATTTTGAGCCTCAGTTTTCTCATCCACAAAATTGGGATAATCGTCTTACCACCTCCCAGGGGTGCTAGGAGAAAGCTACCAAGCACAGAGCCTGGAGGGCTGTGGGGCTCACCCAGGCCCACCAACGCTGGGAGTTTTGCCCCCTGTGGAGTGGGCACAGAGGCCTCCCTAGTCTTTGCAGCCCCCTCTTGCTAGTGTTTTGTTTTGGGAATGTGTTTAGAAGGCTTGGAGCAGGCTCCCCTAGAAGTGTTCCATTTCCCACCCACTGGGTCTTTGTTTAGCTCCAAATTAAAGCCAAAGCAGAAAACACAAAACATTTCCTCCATCACTGCTGAAGGAACTGTCTGTCTTGTCAGCTTTGGAGCTGAGTGTGTGGTTGGTAATTGTGGAGTCTGACTGAGGGCCCTCCCCAGGGGCCATGCTTTCTATCACTGTCCGTGTCTGTTATCATGGTTATCTCATTCCCAGCCAGGCGTGGGAGGAATGAGGTTGGCTGCAGATTTTCCATTTTCCAGAGGCTCAGATCTGACCTCCACCTGCTTACTCATTTCCATGGCCCAGCTCCCAGCAGACCGCCCCGGCCTCCACCTTGAGCCTTCTGCACTGTCATCTGGTATTGACATTTGTTCATTCCAGCATGTTTGTCTGTGTCCCCACTAAGACCAGTAGCTTCTGAAGACCCTGCTGGAGTCCAGGGCGCATTAAAGAATCTCTAATTAGGAAGGCAGAGTGTGGCACATGAGGATGGGAGGAGCATAGGTCTTAGAAGTTGACCTGGATTCTAGATCTAGATGTCACTTGCTGTGTGACCTTGGGAAAGTTACCTAACTATTCTGGGCCTGGATTTTCTCATTTCTAAAATGAGGATGCACCTGTTGGCTGTAAGGGTCAGTATAAGTATTTCTACACTGACTTGTGGTTTGTGCCTGGAATGTAGTAAGTGCTTGGCAATGCTGGCTCAAAAGTGGCAAGAAGCCATGTGGGTAGTACTCAGCTTTCCCTGTTGAAGACAGAGCAGAGAATAAGGTATAAGAGAGGAAGGGTAGTTGTTGCCCTGGCCATTCTGCATGGGGTAGGAAGCCAGCTGAGAGGTAGGACAAATCAGTCTCTCATAAGTTGGGTTAGTGTGAGTTAGCACCTGGTGGGTACTGACTCACACTAACCAAACTTATGAGAGACTGATTTTTGTTGAACACATTCCAGTGTATTAATTCACAGGGGATACCCCTGCCTAAATTCTGAAATGCTTTGCCATTGGGAACTCCCAGTGAGCTGGATGATTGAGTGCTCCCCACTGGAGGGAGGAGCCTACTGAGAGGTTTCTTTATCTCCACGTAGAGCCTACTGTGGAAGGAGGTCATGGTGTATCCTCCAACTGGCCTCCTCTCAGTTCACTTGCCTTACTGGACTCTCTTCTCCTTTCCTTTCTGTTTACCCCCCGTTTGTGCACACACGTGCGCGCATGCACACACACACACACACACACACACACACACTGCTAGTATGTGTTATCAGGGCTACAATGAGTTAGACTCTACACTTGATTGAATTTAAAATAATTAATTTTATTTCTGATTGGAGATTTACATGTTTCCTTTCCTATGTTGGCAGTGCCCAAGTTTCCTAGTATTTCCTTGATAATTTATATTTTTAAATGAATGTATTTATATTTATGCAATTTCTTATGTAATTATATATGTATTTATATAATTTCATAATATTCTTTAATAATTCAGAGATGTTTAGTTCTCTTCACACAAATAGTTTACATCCAAATATGAGAGAGGATGGTCATTAGACTGTCATCAGTGAACCTGGGCAGATGCAGATTAAGGAGAGAGAAAGAGAGAGAGAGAGACCACAGAGGTTTGGAAACAGAGAGTCTTGTCTTTACATTTTTTTTTTTTTTGTCTTTACATTTTTGGGGTGAATTGCTAGGGCCAACAGCTTGCAAAGAGGTCAGTCAGGTTAGGCCACCTACCCTGGGACAGAGAGCTGGGTCATTCAAGGAAACAATCCATGTTCCTTTTTTTAAATTAAATGTTAGATGTATACATTAATGCACAATCCATGTTCTTAGGGATTCCCCCAAAGCTTTGAGAGTTCAACTGTGCAGCACGTGTTGGCCTGAGTCCAGCCATCAGCACCCACCTTTGTGAGGCCAGATCTCTCTGTGTTCCCGCTTAGAGTATCTCACTGTCTTTTTCTTTGAAATTTAAGTATTGCTTAGTCATGAAACTTAGCATTAATTTCTGTGCATAGACTTTCCCTTAGATTGATTGTTTCCTTTTGATTTCTGATCTCAGTTCTAGGGACTTTAGCATTACGTTTATGAAGACTGGCTACGATCAGTTTCTTATGGCTGCTTTGGGACTCATGTCCCTGTAATTGGGTTCTTTGCTGAATATTCCCCTTTTCTCTGTCATCTTTCCCACTTTAAAAAAAAAAGCCTTCCTTCATTTTATAGTCTACATATGTGTCTTATTGTTCAAAATAGCCACTGCTTTTCTCTGCGGAAGGAATAACAGGCTGCCTTGATGATGTCATTCTTGGCCATGTGACTTGTCTGAGCCAATGGAGTGGAGGTGAAAGTGACAGAGGCCTCTTCTGAACAACAGCTCTAAGAGTATGGCATATAGTTCTGCCACATTTGTTTTTCCCTTTGCCCTTATAGGGGCACCTCCTTCAGCCTGGATCTTAGAATAAAGATGCCATGGGACAGAACTGCAGTTAATCTGCAAAAAACATATAGTGTGAGGGGAAAATATTTTTTGTTGATTCAAGCCAGCAAGATTTGGGGGCTGCTTGTTACAACAACATATCGTAGCTTAAACTAACAAATAGATTTCTCAAATGTCTTCTTTGTTTCCTGGTACAAGTATTTGGCAATGCCAGTTCTATTTTTTACAGGTTTCAACAGTGGCCCTCTTGAATTTATAGAGATACTAATTTCGTTTTGATCTCTATTATTCAATTGATGTTTTTTTTCTCTTTGAAAATAACTGGTAGTATTTTCCAAAATCTTCTCATGCTCTATATGTGAGTCTATTTTAGGGTTGGATATTCCTCTAAAGTTGTACTTTTTTTTTGAAATTGGACCTTAGGGGGATTTTTCTTTCTTTTACCTCTTTATTTCTCTTTGAGTTTACTCTGTTCCTTCCTGTTTTGCTGAGGTGTTTAGTAGCCTCCTTGGGGTAGAAAGTGAAGTTGTGGGTATGGAGAGGGGACACCAGCCAGCACTCCAGCTGGTGGCAGGAAGCCTGCGGTTGGAGACTGGGCGTGTGTTTTGCTCACTGCTGTCGGTGCTGCCGAGGGTGTCTGTCTGTTTCGGTGATTGCAGACTACTTTAATTGGATTAGAGGGGGGAACGTCCTTGGCATTGCTCCCTGTTCTTTATTTTCCTGGAGATAATTCTTTTAGGTGTCTGGAGCTGGCTCTCATGTCATCTTCACACTTAGCTTGCCTCCTCCATGGCCCTCCCTGGTTCCCTCAGCTATCCTTTGTGACAGGCTCCATGCCCTGTATACCCTGCCTGGCTGTCCTACTGAATGGAGAGCCCAGAAAGGAACTCAGATCCCATTTAACATCTGGCCTTTTCAGCAGGGATTTCTTCCTCCTTACCTGGGGTGTCATGCTATTTATCCACACAGTGGTGGCCATTATTAGTCTCTTAGTTCTTATTAAAGACTGTACCCAAATCTGTCTCCCAGAAGCTTCTCATTGAGTCTTTTCCACCTGTTCTATGTCTGTGACTTTCTATCCATCTCTGTTGGGATGCTATATAGCCCATTAGAATGGCTGAGATCTTTCTGGATTCCAAACACTGTATTAATTATCTCTGAAGTGGGATCACTAGCAATCAATGTCCTCTGCTAGGTCATTCATAAAACTGTTGAACAGACAGGTCTGGGGATAAAGCTCTCAGGCATACCCCTAGAGACTCTGTCAGTTGTTATGCATTATGCCATTAAATCCAGTTAACTCGATCTTTGAATCCACCTAATCATACTAGCACCCAGCCCACCTCACAGAGGACCGTGAATACCTTGTTCAAATCCAACTCTGTATCAAAGCCTAAAAGTTCTGACTCTTCAGGTAAGTTAGCCAATATTTGGGCAAGAAACAGATCACACATTCCACGGGGTCACTGAACAGAGTTGAGTAAGCAGGAGCCTACCAGACACAGGGAGCCCTCAAGGGCTGGCAGTCACAGGGATCTGAACCATTCCTGGACCAGATTCCTGGACCCTGTTGTTGGGCCTGAGGGGAGGATACAGCAGGTAGAGAGGGGTTGGCCAGTGGGAGCTGTGCTCTCAGATGGGGTACCCAGCTCAGCCTTCTGATGCTTCCCGGTGGCTGTAGCCACATGAAGCTGGGGAACAGAGAGGCCCAGGAGCTGAGTCCCTAAAGGCCAGCCTGCAGGGCACACAACAGGGTGGATGGAGAAGTGCCAGAGAATGGACAGCTCCTAGCCAGGTCAGGCTGTGACCAATGTCGCTTCTCTACAAGTGCTAGCTAATCTCTGCAGTTGTGCTGCACTGTGTTACTAACTTGCATCCCAGACAGTCTTGTAATTAAGTATTTTTTTCTGGGTATGGGTTCCCCAGAAGGGAGAGAAGAAGCCTTCTGTCTGTTGTAACTTTTGGATCCTCTTGACAATGGAGTGAGTTTAATTGTAGTGTGGGGATGTGACCACATTTACATGACCTTTGTGAGTTCAGTGCCCATGGGTGGTATATGGCCGTTCCTAGTCAGAGCAGAGCCTCTGCCCTGGCCAGCTGGGTGGGGGTCCATGAAGTCACTGTTCTGCCCAGGTCTATCCTGACCACGATAGACAAAATTCACACAGAAACATCTGTGGGACAGGAAGAGCTGTGTCAGCTACTGCAGAGCTGGGCAGTGTCTGTTTTACACCTGCTTTTGAAGGAAAGGGGAAGGCTATGATCTGAATGACCCTGGGATCCTCTCTAGGAGCCCTGGTTACCGGCTGTCACTTGAAGCACATGTGGGGGGGGGCATATGGTGGGTGGGTAGGTAATGGTATTTCTCAAGTTTTGTGTACATCAGAATCACTTAGAAGTCTTATTTAAAAACACAGATCCCAAGGCACCACCTCAAAAGTTTCTGATTCATTAGGTTTGTCTGAGAATTGTCAGCTTTAACAAGTTTCTAGGAGATGCTGGTGCTATTTTTCTGGGGTCCCCACTTTGAGAACTACTAGCCTAGAGGAAGATGATGTGGAAATCCTGGTACTTCAGGTGGCAAGGGCAGATGCCAGTTACCCAGTGGTGAGGGCGGGTGGCAGCTTCTTCAGGTGGTGAGAACAGGTGTCAGCTCCTCAGTGGTGAGGATGGGTGTTGGTGTTACTTAGCAGTGAGGAAAGCTGTCACACAGGAGTGGTAAGGCAGGAGCTGGCTGTCACACAGATAGGAGAGGTTGGTTGCTACCCAGGGGTAAGCAAAGGTGTTTGCTGTTGTATAGTAGGTGGTGTGGGAAGGTGTTGGATGACATCAGGTAACAAGCACAGCTGTCGGCTATAGGTTTAGGTGTCAAGGGAAGGGGCTGGCGGTCACAGGTGACAGGCAAAGTGTTAGTGTTGGTGGTTGGTGAAGAAAGCTGTTGGCTTTATGTATAGATGGTGAGGGCAGCTGCTGATTGACCCAGGGGAGGAGGAAAACTGCAGGTAGTCATGCATGGGAGACAACGGATGGATGTGAAGGTAGGTGTTGACTGTTACAGGTGGTCAGGGAAGCCACTGGTAAGTCACAGATATTGAGGGAAGTTGGTGATGGTGACAGTTGGAGACAGGAGGGATAGGCCCTTCTAGTGGGCTAACAGAGGCAGTGGCCCAGTTTCCCACTGAGGCTGAAGCTGCGTCTAGCTCCCAGGTTCTCTTGTATGGCTGCCCAGTTCCCCATTCTGGGTCTGGCCTGTTTGTCCTCCTATGCTGCAGTGTAGGTGGGTCCAAGAAGGCCCACAGAGTGCCATGACCTGGTTCTCGGCTGCTGTGTCTCTTGGCTTGGGAGGGAGGAATGTTGGGGTGGGCCAGGATGCAGCAGCGTGAGGCTCTGTGGTGGGGAAGTGCTTTGCACCGTGCTGGCCATACATAATGCATCCGCCCGCCACAGAAGGATGGCCCCCGGGAAGCCCAACTTCCCCGCACACATTTAGGAGGCACATTTCAATGCAGAATCCACAGGAAGAGCACTCTCATTTCTGCCTTTTATCATCAGTTTCCAATCAAGAATCACAGCAGCCCACGTCCTGGGGCTCCAGCCTTGTGCCTGTGGGGAAAACAGTTTTCCTTTTTTTTTTTTTTTTTGCAGTTTTTGGCTGGGGCTGTGTTTGAACCCGGCACCTACGGCATATGGGGTCGGCACCCTACTCCTTTGAGCCGCAGGTGCTGGCCAAAAACAGTTTTCCTAAGAGCAAGCCTCCCATGTGGAGATTCGAGGATCTGGAGCCCAGTCTTTGGAGATGGAATCACGTAGATGAGCTGTTCTTGAGGGGGAAAGATAGAGCTGTCAGCAAGGCTGAGTCTGATCTCCCTTGTTTCTATAGCTACAGTAAATGTAATTACCAAAGAGTAACCCTTTTCGGATTTCATTGTAACCTCAGAGAGCTAATGACATTTACTGGGTTTCTAGCAATCTGGGACAAAATGCTCATTTTGAATTTAACATGAGCAATGCCATTTTCCATCTTAGTTAAGTACTTTGTGTCATAAAAGAGTTATCTGCACAGAGCCCCTGGTTCTGTCAGTAAACATATTACAAATATTATCACCACTTATTTTCTGGATGAAAGATGTGGTGAGGCCCAGAGAAACACTCCTCCTTTACATTTATGACTTTGCTTGGAGACTCAGCAAATTCAGCATGAAATCATCGTGGAGGTAATTCAGACAGTGCACCGATATCTCACAGTCAGCCAGAGGCCCCCAGAGACGGTAATGTTATCTCAGGGAGCACAAACTATGTAAATACATCCTTCCTCTACCCGGCCACAGTAGGTGTCAGGTGGTGTCACTTGGCTACCACCAAGGTGACAGATGCTGAGCGTCTTTGGTGTAGAAAAATGGAAGTCATTGACTGCAGCTTGTTAGGGGGAAGATGAGTTTCCGCTCTGTTTCTGGAGACATATAGAATTTGTACAGCAAAGTAGAGTTGGTGTCAAACCACACATTTATTCATCCATCCATTTATTCATGCACCTTGTGGTGGAGGCATTTACATAGACATGTAAATAATCATTTCTGTGTGGTGCAGGCGTTCTAATGGAGGGATGTGCCAGGGGTGTTGGCGTGGGGGAAGCACAGGGTAGGGGTCATGTACACCGCCTGGTCCTGGAAGGTGGGAAAGTGATCCCAGGGAAAGTGATGTTGGACAAGGCCTGGGTGTATGTGACAGAGTGGCACAAGGCTGAAGGAAGACGTTCCAGGTGGGGGTGATGCGAAAGCTCCTCTTGCCACGTCCAGGTAGCTGCTGCAGTGAGGGCTGGTGTTGCCCTGCCTCCCCGGAAACTCACCACGGCTTCAGAGGTCTGAGTGGCAGGGGAGTATTGACAGACCCTGGGCTCGGTGAGACCTGGGCTCTCGACCTGGCCCTGCCACTTTGTAAGGTCAGAGCCTCAGTTTCCTCATGTGTGAAATTGGAGACGCTTACACCAACCTCCTCAAAAGTAGTGGTGAGGATGAGACGAAATAATGCCCCAGGGTGCAGGTGCTGCGGTAGCTCCTGTTTCAGGACCCTGTAAGCAACTGTCGGGCTATACCCTCAGAAGATTTGTGGTCACGGAGCTTTTTTTTTTCTTAAATAAAACAATTTCTTTTTTTTTTTTTTAAGTTATTTCACACTAGTTTATTCAGGAGCTCCATTTTCACTCCTCAATAGATTTTATGTATCTCTCATACGCTTCTTCACTCATTAGTTCATCTAGTTCTGAAGGGTTACTCAGGGTCATCTTGATCAGCCAACCACCTTCATAACAAGATTTGTTGACAAGTCCTGGATTTTCTGCCAGAGCTTCATTAATTTCAGTTACTTCTCCTGATAAAGGAGAATAGAGTTCATTAGCAGCTTTTACACTTTCCAAAGCACCAAACTCATCTTGTTTGTTTAGTTTTGTCCCAACTTTAGGTAGACTACAGTAAACAACATCTCCCAAAGCTTCCTGTGCAAAATTGCTGATTCCCACTGTCCCAACATCGTTCTCTGCTGTCACCCATTCATGTTTCTCTGTGAATTTACGCACTGCGAGCAGAGCGGGTCCTGTGCGCAGCGTCTGGACGGTGCCCGCTCCCAGCTGCCAGGACCACGGCGGGCAGGGCGAGGCGGGCGCGGGGGCCGAGCGCAGGCTGCAGGCCATGGCCCGCAGGGTCCATGCCACTTGCAGCGCCATGTTCACAGGGGCACTCAAATAAAACAATTTCTTTAAAAAATTTCAGATTGATATGAATGTACAAATGTTTAGGTTACATTGTTTTCATTTCTAAGGTAAAGTTCAAGTTGTAGTTGAGCCCTTCGCTCACAGGCTGTGCTGAGCACCCTCACAGTGTGTGCATTAGGTGAGATCCCACCCATCACCCCCCACCCTTCCCTTGCCCTTGCTAGACTATACTTGTGTTTTTGTTTCCCGTGGGTGTGTAGTTGTTTTTATATTGGCTTCATATTAGTATTGAGCACTGGATAGTTCTTTTTTCCATTCTTGTGATACTTTACTAAGAAGAATGTGTTTCAACTCCACCCATGTGAACACAGAAGATGTAAAGTCTCCATCTCGTCTTACATCTGAATAGCACTCTGTGGTATGCATATGCTGTCCTTTGTTAATCCGTTCATGGATTGATGGGCTCTTGGGTTGCTTCCATGTCTTGGTGATTGTGAACTTGAGCTACCATAAACATTCTAGTGCAAATGTCCTTGGGGAAAAATGATTTTTTTTTCTTCTGGGTAGATATCTACTAATGGGATTGTGGGATCAATGGAAAGTCCCCTTCTCCATATTTCTTTCCATAGAGGCTGTATTAGTTTGCGATCCCACCAGCAATGCAAAACTATTGCTTTCTCTCCGCATCCCCTTCAGCATCTGCAGATTTGGGATTTTGAAATTCATATAGATATTTTAATGTTCATTTTTTTCCCTCTACCACTGAATAGAAGCAGGCATTGGAAGCCTGCAGTGTTATAATTTGGTGTGTCACACGCAAAGGTCAAGGTGGTCTCCAGCTTATCAGAACTGAAGCTAACTACAGAAAGCAAGGGCAGAGAGACTGACACTA
>CAUYQV010161927.1:0-13012 GCA_963574575.1 Galagoides demidoff | reverse complement strand
AAAAAAAAAGAGACTAGGGGATTGGGATGGATGAAGTGAAATTGTGTGAGGTTGGTTGTTGAAAGATCCATATATGTGAAGGGACAAGTGTTATCAGTCAAATGCAGTAGGGCCTGGTTATCCTGAAGGCCCAGAGCTGGTCATGGTCAGAATGTTGGGGGTGATGGTTTTATCTCTTGCTTCCAGTTCCCATCCTTCTTGAGATCTCTGAGTTCTCTAGACTCAGTCTCTGAGCAGCAGTTCCCCTGGTTTCTCTGGTAAGCCTGTGCCCCTGACTAGGAGTTGACCTCTGGAGCATAACCTTTCCCTCAATAACACGGCTAAGAAGAGTCACATTTGCTTTGGACCCTTTAAGATGCTCATAATTGGCCTATGGTTTGCTATGCTCTTTTGCAGTTTTAGATCCTTTTGCTCTCACTGTTTTGGAAAGTTATGCCACGTGGACAGCAACTACATGATCAGTAGACCTACCTCCCTCCTTGTGCCCCGGTGAGGAAACCATGGACTCCACCAAGTCTGAACGCCTGAAGGGATCACCAGAGGTAGGCCACTGTTGCAGTTCCTTGTTTTCCAAGGAAAACTGAGTTCTGGACGGAAGAGCTGTTTAATTTTTAGGCAGTGTATGAGCCCCTAGCTGTTTGTGAAGGGTGGAAAGATGGACACACTGTGGGTAGTGAGTAATGAGACAGCCATGGGACGGTGAATTGAACCCTGGCGTCTTGACTCCCAGCCTGGCATCACTGCTCCTCCATCCTGCCTTCCTCACGTTTTGTGTACTGAATGTGTTTACTCTTTGATGACTGCAAGAGTCCTAAAGAGCCGGAGAGGCTTGGCAAGAAAGTCAAAAGTCAACAATCCCCAGAGGCCCTAGGCCAGGTTTCTATTCCAGGCCACTTCCCCAGACTTCGTGGTAGTTGATGTAACCGGAGCCCCAGCCCCGCCCTCAGTGGGGACCAGGCCCCTCCTATAGTCCTGTTTTAAAAATCAAACTCGGTTCTCCCCTATTGGTTCTGCTTCAAAACAAAGGAGAGAGGGAATACTCGCTTTGGGCACCCATGCAGCCCTCAGGCTGCAAGGTGGTTTATGGATTCTGGCCTCGTGTCGCGGCCACCGTGGTGCCTCCGGCTGCTAAAACCAGCCCCCAGACGGTGCCAGCTTGGTAATAAAGCAGTGACTACTATGTAAAGATGGCATAATCATCGCAACAATAACAGCTGTAATTAGGCTAACCATCATCCGCCTCCGCCCTGTCGATCGCCCTGACTCACCCCTACGGCACGCAGGCCACTGGGTAAGAAACTGAGGCAGAGGCGGAGCTAGCAGGCTGGAAGGACCTGTAGCCCTGAATTCTTCAACTCTCCAGGTCCAAAACTTGTTGTTTAAAATCTGCGTTAAGGGGTCAGAGCCAGGAGCTCCCATAAAGCGCTACGATTATGATGTAAGCTCTTTGCCATCGGTCATCGTCCTCACCGCAGGTCGCGGGGTTCTAAATTTCCCTCCTAGACCTGGAAAAAGACCCGCTACGAGTGCGGGTACAGTGAACCAGACTACAGGTCCCTTAGGCCTTTGCGCACAAAGGCGCGCTCCTTGTCCACGCCCCTTAATACAACTGCTCGGCCCTTCGCGCCCCGATGCCTTCTGGGAGTTGTAGGGCGGCGGCAATCTCCTTTGAACGAGGTCCCAGGCCTGCGGACTCTATATCCCGTGGTGCACCGCGACTGTTTCTGACGCGCCCGAAGGCCAGGGAAGGCGGGGGCGTGGTTTGTGCAGGGCCCCACCCCGCTCTCCTTAGGCTGGCCCGACGCGGCAGTGGCAGCAGGGGCGGCGGCGGCGGCGGAGGTGGCGGGGGGGAGGGGTCGGGCGGGGGGCTGGTGGCAGCAGCGGATGGACTCGCGGGTATCCGAGCTGTTCGGCGGCTGCTGCCGGCCCGGAGGGGGCCCGGCCATAGGCGGAACCCTCAAGGCTAGGGGGGCCGGCGGCAGCAGCGGCTGCGGAGGCCCGAAGGGGAAGAAGAAGAACGGAAGGAACAGAGGGGGCAAAGCTAACAACCCCCCCTACCTACCCCCTGAGGTGAGCACCTGAGAAGGGGTGAGGCGAGAAGAAACCACTCCTTCTGGTCCCGGGACTTTAGGGAGGCAGGACAGACACAATCCTCCTTTCCGGTGTCGAGACCCCAGGGAGGAGGGGCGTGGAAGGTGAACCCCTCCTTCCGGTCCCGGGACACAAGGGACAAGGGGCAGAGACACTGGACCTCCCCTCGGGGTCAGGACTTCTTGGAGGAAGAGTGGAGATATTAGATTGCCTCAGGAAGAGAAGTGAGGAAAGGGGATTCCAGCCCCTTGGGAAAAACAGAGTAGAACACACCAACCGCTGCCTGTGCTGCGACAAGGGAAGGGAGACTACATCCTTTTCATAAACTTGTTCCATAGGGAGGAGGGGAGTACCGGGAAAAGAGCAATGTGTTGTGTCCCTTTGTCTTTCTTGTGAGAGGCAAGAACAGTTGTGTAGAAAAGAGTTTCTACATACCTATTACGTCCTTATGGCAAAGGATGACTGCTATTTTGTCCTTCTTAGGAAAGGAGGACCCAGAGGAAGAGCCTAAGCCATTGGTTGTCAAAGTTTAACATGTATCAGAATCACCTGGATTGCTGGCCCCAATCTTAGAATTTCTGATTCAGTAAGAGAGGGGTAGGCCTAGGAATTTGCACTTCTTACAAGTTCCATGTGATGCTTATTCTCCTGGTCCTAGAACCAGCCTTTGGGAACCATTGGTTTAAGCTGTCATACCACATTTCTAAAGCCAACCATCCTGACTCTCCATCCTCAGCAAAATGATAAAAAGGTCTCTGGAAGTTCTTTGTTGATAAGAAAAGATCTCCCGGCTTGGCACCTGTAGCTCAGTGGCTTGGGCACCAGCCACATATATGGGAGCTGGCAGGTTCAAACCCAGCTCAGGCCTGCCAAACAACAATGGCAACTACGACAAAAAAATAGCCAGGCATTGTGGCAGGCGCCTGTAGTCCCAGCCAGTTAGGAGGCTGAGGCAAGAGAATCACTTAAGCCCAAGAATTTGAGGTTGCTGTGAGCTGTGATGCCACAGTACTCTTCCGAGGGCGACATAGTGAGACTCTGTCTCAAAAAAAAAAGAAAAACTCCTTTATATACAATGAGGCAGAGATTATGGGTAAAGACCTGTTAGGGTCTGGGAACCAGAGGGCCTTAAAGGGATGGAATGATAGGAAGGGAAGAGGAAAAATAAAAGGGTCAGAGAGGAGTGCAGAAATGGCAAATCCTATATCCCTTTGCACCTAAGAGGGAAAGGCTCAAGCAATGGTATTTCTGTGCTGTGCTACCACCTGGAGGAGGTAGAAGAGAGTGTGGGGGGTGGCGTAGTGGCTCAGTGAGTAGGGCACTGGCCCCATATACCGAGGGTGGCGGGTTCAAGCCTGGCCCCAGCCAAACTGCAACAACAATAAAAAATAGCCGGGTGTTGTGGTGGGTGCCTGTAGTCCCAGCTACTCGGGAAGCTGAGGCGAGAGAACCGCTTAAGCCCAGTAGCTGGAGGTTGCTGTGAGCTGTGACTCTACAGCACTCTAACGAGGGCAACAAAGTGAGACTCTGTCTCTTAAAAAAAAAAAGACATTTTGGGGTAGATTCAGGATTTCACCTCAACTGAGGCCTGAAGGTTAGGAGTAAAAGACATATTGAGTTAATCGCTTTCATTCCATTTTCCAAGTTTCTTCTGTTCATCTCAGCCCCAGGTTTGGATCTCTGCTCCTCTCTCACCTAGGGCTCCTCTGTCATCAGGCTTGTATTGACCAGTACTTACCTCACCCTTTGGCCCTGGTCCAGAACTCTTGCAGCCTCTTACTCTTGATGACATCAGGAGGTGGGCAGGAAGGAAATGGTGTCTCCCAGACCAGTGGCAAAGAAAGACCTCAATAGCCTGGGCACAGAGGAGACATGACTTCTGGGAACTGCGATTTGAGGCACTAGGGAGAAGGAAGAGGTGATCTTGCATCTAGGAAGAATGTGCTGCCAGTAATCAAAGGAGGGACTTGGTGTTCTGTTCCTGGCTTAGATGAGTGACTCCCAGTGTCCTTATAGGCCTGGCCTTCAGAGAGGCCACACTGGGGCTGTAGAGAGTTTTGTCTGCCACTGACCTTTGGCAGCCACTTTCCTGAGCAGGTGCTATTGGGACTTCCTGCTGTCTTAAGTTAGCTGCCTGGGCCCCTTCTCAAGGGGAAGTAGGGATTGGGTCTGGACAGTGTATGGTAACTGCTACTTGTTTCTTTTCAGGCTGAAGATGGAAACATCGAATATAAAGTGAGTCTTTAGAGTGGGGAGGAGTAGAGGATGGGGTAGATTGTCCTTGCCAGCAAGTGATGATTTCTCTGAGATCCTTTCCACTTAATATCTATAGCAAATTAGCACTATGATTCAGGGTAAGGGTTCTGTACCTTGTTTTTTTGGAGGGGGACTCACTATTAAGGGGGCTTGGGGATGAAGGGTTTAAGTGGAGAGGGAAAGCCCTTGTCCTTGGATCAGAACAGGTAGGGCCCTTGTGATTTTGGGAGGAACATCTCTGATTCCACCTCATGATACCCCACCTACCCTAAGCTGAAGCTGGTGAATCCATCTCAGTACCGCTTTGAGCACTTGGTGACACAAATGAAGTGGCGGCTCCAGGAGGGACGTGGTGAGGCTGTCTACCAGATTGGGGTAGAGGACAATGGGCTGCTGGTGGGGCTGGCTGAGGAAGAGATGCGGGCCTCCCTCAAGACTCTACACCGAATGGCAGAGAAGTATGTTTCCCTGTCCCCCACAGTTCTCCTTTACCTAACTTGGGAAGCCCATGCAGACCCAGTCACATAGGACCTGAGGGGCCAAGGTGGGACTTTTCCTCCTGCTGCCTTCTCTTGACAAAGGGCTAAAGTATGAGGGCTCATGTCCCTTCCTCACTGGACATAGGCTTTTTGCTCCTTGATTTAAGGGGTGTGTGTTTGTTTAAAGGGAGCTGTGGATGAGGGATAGAGTGGAGGCTGGTGGGAAGTGCAGTAAGGTGTTAGGATCTGTGTGGGGAGTACAGGAAGGCTGCTGGTCCAGAGCCAGTCTAGAATGCGGGAGTACAGTTGAGATATGGCAGGTGTGGCTTTGTTATGACAGGGTTGGGGCAGACATCACTGTTCTCCGAGAGCGAGAAGTAGATTATGATAGTGACGTGCCCCGGAAGATCACTGAGGTGCTAGTACGAAAGGTCCCTGACAACCAACAGGTGAGCTCACACTCTTCCTTACCCCTCATGTCCATACTTCCTGGGTGTTGGCACTTCTCTCCCCTGGCCCAGAATTCTGGTGGCTTCCATTTCATTACTTGCTCCCTAAAGCGCATTACTCCCTTGACCTAACCTTCAATGAGAGAGGTGAGGGATTGGAACTCTCACCTCTAACAATTCATCCACAGTTCCTAGACCTACGTGTGGCCGTCCTGGGAAATGTGGACTCAGGGAAGTCGACTCTGCTTGGAGTCCTGACCCAGGGAGAGCTGGACAATGGCCGGGGCCGGGCTCGGCTCAACCTTTTCCGCCACCTGCATGAGATTCAATCTGGCCGAACCTCCAGCATCAGCTTCGAGATCCTGGGCTTTAACAGCAAGGGAGAGGTGCATGGGATCAACGGGATCCAGTGGGGCCAGACTCTTGAGGATGAGACAGTAGTAGCGAAGGACATAGAATGGGGGCAAAGTGTGGGAGACTTTGGAATAGTATAGATGAAGACCCTGAGGAAACTATGAATAAGCTCTGTCCTTCATAGAAACCAGGGAGTCAACTGAATTAATAAAATGGGGCTCAGGGTTAAGAAGCAGGGTCACCCAGTGATTGGTTTAGGTCCTGGCAACTCTTAAAGGGTTGGGGAGGTTGGTAGGGAGCACTGAGAGCCTTGGGCTCTGGGCCAGGTGGTGAATTACAGTGACTCGCGGACAGCAGAAGAGATCTGTGAGAGCAGCTCCAAGATGATCACCTTCATCGACCTGGCAGGCCACCACAAGTACCTGCACACTACCATCTTTGGCCTCACCTCATACTGCCCTGACTGTGCCCTGCTCCTTGTCAGTGCAAACACTGGGATTGGTACGAGACTTTGGGACAAAGGCAGTGCTGAAGGGGGTGCTCACTCTCCTGCCTTGGGCCTCCTTAAACCTGGGAGCCACACTAACCCTCTTTTTCTTCCTTCTCCTCCCTTCTCCATGTTCACACTTCTCTCCTGCTGCCTGCCTGCCTTCTTGCCTTCTCTGAGGCAGCTGGCACCACAAGGGAACATCTGGGGCTGGCCTTGGCCCTGAAAGTGCCCTTCTTCATCGTGGTCAGCAAAGTGGACCTCTGTGCCAAGACCACAGTGGAGAGGACAGTACGCCAGCTAGAGCGGGTCCTCAAGCAGCCTGGCTGCCACAAGGTCCCCATGCTGGTCACCTCTGAGGATGATGCTGTCACTGCTGCCCAGCAGTTTGCTCAGTCTCCCAAGTAAGCCTGCCTCACCTTAAATACTTGATCCACTAAGAAGGTTGCCACAGGGCCCAGGTGTCCCATCAACCAGAGGCAGACTGCTTCTGGCTCAGTTTTATGGGGTTTTCAGTTTGGTGTTATGGGAGGGAATCTTGGCTGAAGGGCTTAGCCCTTCTCCTGAGAACACCTGGAGTTTGCTGATGTCTGGGTGCCCAGGGATGAAGTGCCAGACAGGCATTTTCTGTCACCCTTGAGGTTTGAAATGGGCTTCATGTGCCGTGTTCCTTGACAGGCTCACAGAGGGCCCAGTGTGCTGAACCATCAGCAGGCAGGAGAGAAAGAAGCTCACCTTTTCTATGTATGGGTTCTTGACCTCTGCTTCCTGAAGAAAGTTAGGACTTTCTTCATCTGTTCACTCATGTTTCCTCTACAGTGTCACTCCCATCTTCACACTATCCAGTGTGACTGGAGAGAGTCTGGACCTCCTTAAAGTCTTTCTGAATATCCTGCCACCACTCACCAACAGCAAAGAGCAGGAGGAACTCATGCAGCAGCTGACAGAGTTCCAGGTAGTTGGCCACCCAGATGGCTAGTCAGCTGGGGAACCAGAGAGGGGCTAATTTTAACCGAGCCCAGAGTCTGTTTAGAGACTTAGGACCTGCCACCCCTCCTTGGCAGGCCTTTGACAGAATTGTCTTTGGTTTTAGGTGGATGAAATCTATACGGTACCAGAGGTGGGGACTGTTGTTGGAGGGACACTTTCCAGGTGAATTGGCTTGCTTGCTGCCTGCCTCTACTCAGCCCTTACCCATACACACCAAATCGTCCTCGCCCAGAAGAGAAAACTTTGGAGTTGAACAGAGTCCTTATAAAAGATTTGCTTTTTTGCAGATTAGGGCTATCAGCTAGTCTGTTGGCTTCTGAAAGTAAAAACAGTATTCCTGCTTGCTGGGAATCTCCAGACCCCTAAGGGAGAAGAATGGGTATTGAACCCCAGGAAGAAAACCAGAGTGCATTTAACTGACTTCATCTCAAAATAGGGAAATGAAAGGTTACTTAAGACTTTTTTTCCAAAGCAGAGGCTGAAACCCAAGGGGATGACCTGCCCCTTTAGGGATCAGGTGTTCAGTGTTGTTAAGCCAGCAGGTGCCTCTGCCAGCCATCACTGCTGGCTTTCCTGGTGTTAGCTTTCTGACTCTGAACTATGGTGATCATCCCCACTCTAGTCTGAATTTAGGGTTCCTTTTGCCCACTTGAGGGACTCAGCCCCAGAAGGGAAAGAATGTAATGGATGCCCCTAGTAGAGTAGTAGATAGGGGAACCTAGGCTGACATTGTGCCACCTGCCCTCTGGGTTGCAGTGGAATTTGCCGAGAGGGGGACCAGCTGGTGGTGGGCCCCACAGATGATGGCTGCTTCTTGGAACTGAGAGTATGCAGCATCCAGCGCAACCGCTCTGCCTGTCGTGTGCTGCGAGCTGGTCAGGCTGCTACATTGGCCCTTGGGGATTTTGACCGTGCTTTACTTCGAAAGGTGAGGGGGGGCGGTTGGAGAGGAACACAAAGAGATCTGCCTAGCAGACTAGCTACTGAATGAGCACCACCCACCTAAGGTGTCTCAGAGAAACTCATAGGAAACCAAGAAGCTTATGGTCTAGTTACACAGACTGTATAACAATGGTTTAGAATAGTCGTGAGGCACAGATGACTAGATATGAATCTCTATGGAGCAATATGAATATCTAGGACTAAAAATACAAAGCATTAGAAGGGTGAGAGGACATGGGAGGAGGAGTTCCCTCTAACAGGAGAGTTTTGAGTATTTCTGAGGTATTTGTGTTTGGAGTTATGTAGAGGAAGAGGAAATTTAGGAGCTGTAAGGGGGCATGGGAGTGGCTGGGGATGGAGGGTCTAATGCTAGGCCTGCTCTTCCTGGGCCTGGGGACTGTGCCTCCCCAGGGCATGGTGATGGTGAGCCCCGAGATGAATCCTACCATCTGCTCAGTGTTTGAGGCAGAGATAGTCCTACTGTTCCATGCCACCACCTTCCGACGAGGATTCCAGGTGACTGTACACGTGGGCAATGTACGTCAGACAGCAGTGGTGGAAAAGATCCATGCCAAGGTGAGAGAGATCTAGCCATGTCTCCAGAGAAAAGTCAGAATTCTTCCAGAAAGGGGGGAGGCCTGGGTCCAGACTTGCAGAGAATACCCTGATCCCACAGTGGGTGCAAAGCCCCACTTAGGGTGGGTAGCATTCTGGAAGGTGGAAAGCCAAGGCTGGTAGAGAATGGGATATGGGGCACTGGCCAGGGTATTGACCACTGATCTGCTACAGGACAAGCTGCGGACAGGGGAGAAGGCAGTGGTACGTTTCCGCTTCTTGAAACACCCAGAGTACCTGAAGGTGGGCGCCAAACTGCTATTCCGAGAGGGTGTCACCAAGGGCATTGGCCATGTCACTGACGTGCAAGCCATTGCAGCAGGAGAAGCCCAAGCCAAGATGGGCTTCTGAGTTCTTCAGGCTTGGACAGCACTATTGCTGTCCCTACAATATATAAGGTGACTTCCAGCCATGCTGCCCCCACCCCTGCTGGCGGCTCTGTGTATTAATAGGCTAAAGAGAGAGGGGTGCTACCTGCCACTTGTTCCTCATAGCCTCTCTGGAGAGGTGCCAAGATTGGTGGCCAGGGAGGGGCAGTCCTAAGGGAGAAGACAGAATTCAGGGCAGTGCTGAGAAGCTGTGGGCCCACCTGGTTGGCTCGTCAACCCTGGCAACTCTGTGGCCTGTCTACTGGAGCTGACTGCATCCACTGTCAATTCCTCAGCTCCACTATCAAGACTGGGCATAATTCGCCGGTGTGGTCTCTGCACTTCAGGAATTGTCACAACTAGGGGTGGCCCTCAAAAGCACTCCTTTTTCTATACCTCTTCTGCATATATGCAGAGAAACCTGCATATAAGTTGCCCATCTTTGACTGTGGACAAAAGATACCTGTTCCTGGCCATGTGGTGGCCCAGGAGCTGAAGAAATGGCACAGGGACAGTAAGTGGCAATGCTCCCCCCCTGTGCTGAGGCCTGAGGCCTCTTCCTCAGCTTTATCTCCCTTCCCTTCTTTACTCAAGGGCCATTTTCCCAGTTCCTCCTCTCAGGCCCCACAGGTGCTATTTGTTGTGCTGGCCCAGGTGTGGGGCTGCCAGGCTATGGCTTGGTATACCAAAGGTCAGCTGCATGTCAGTCTCGTCCTCTCCTCTGCACTCATCTGTTGGCTTTCATGCTGAATCAAATAGTACGTTTTACTTTCTCAGACCCACATTTCCCCATCCTACCGTTCTCACCTGCCTTTCTGCTCCCACCTACGCCCTCTCATGTTTAGTAATTTATAGTGACCATCCCCTTCCCTCTGTTGCAGGGAACCAGGAGGAAAGGGAAAGATGTTGCCATATTTCTTACTCTTTAGGCATGGACTCCCTCTTTTCCCTTTGTTAGTGTCCTGGGTTCCCATGGACTCAGGGATTTGTTGGTTGAGGTTTCTCTGCATATATATATATGTATGTATGTATATATATATTTAAATACACATATATATTGTACAAAATAAAAATGTTTTATTGAATACACTATGCTTATGCTTAAGACACAGGCTAAGCTTCCTTTCAGGGCTAGAGGCCTCTATAGGATTAGAGATGAGAAAAACCAACATTGCTGAGGCCTGAATGTGGAAAGAACCCACCTGGTATCTCATTCGCCATTTTTCTTTTCCTCTTCCTGTCACAGAATCATAACAAAGTGTTCTGCCTATAACTTTTTTGAGCCGAGTAGAAAGTAAAACTGAGGACTTTTCAGTTGAAATATCATGTTTCCCTGAAAATAAGACACTGTCTTATTTTTTCTCAAGAAGACACACTAGGGCTTATTTTGATGTCTTATTTTTATTAAGTATAATACAACAATCTACATTTATTCAAATATAGTTAAGTCATCTTATTCTGGAACTTGACAGGGGGAACCAACCTTGTTGGTGGGGCTAGCACTAGTGATGCCTGCAACCACAGTTCCGCACCTGCCCAAGTACAAACGGCGGAGAAAGGAGCTGTGGCAGATAAAAGGTATTCTAGTCTTCCTTACTGCTCTGCGCAAAATGCATAGCCATGCCCATCACTAGGTCTTATTATTGGGGTAGGGCTTATACTTAAAAAATGCATAGAAATCCTGCTAGGGCTTATTTTTTGGGTAGGTCTTATTTTGGGGGAAACATGGTAAGTAGCTACCCTGTATTTGAGGAGTTGGTCATTTACTAGTGATCACAATGGTAAAGAGCCCCTACATGTCAGAGATTTAGAGTGCCAACTACTTAAAAGAGAAATTCAGAGACAAATGGTAATCTGGTCCTTGAAGCCAAGAGGGCTACCTGGCCAAACCTTAGTCCCTCTTCCTATTTTCCATGTTCAGATTCCTTGTTAACACATTTTATGGACAGAGAAATAGGGCCTAAGAATAAAGTCAACAACAAAACAAGGACTGGCTCGGCGCTCGTAGCTCAGTGGTTAAGGCACTGGCCACATACACCGGGGCTGGCAGGTTTGAACCTGGCCGGGGCCTGCTAAACAACGAGAACTGCAACAAAAAAATAGCCAGGCATTGTGGCAGGTGCCTGTAGTTCCAGCTACTTGGGAGGCTGAGGCAAGAGAATCATTAAGCCCAAGAGTTTGAGGTTGCTGTGAGCTGTGATGCCATGGTACTCGACTGAGTGTGACATACTGAGACTCTGCCTCAAAAAAAAACCAGGGAGTGCATTTTTGAACATTCATCTGCCAAAAGAAATGTGATAAATGTGGTCTAAAGTGAAGTAATAGTTTCCCTACTACTCAGGCTCAGCTTTTTAAAATATACTGGTTTAACTTGCTACTAAGAAGCCTGTGATTGAAGGAACTTCCTCCTGTATAGGAGCTAAAGCTGTTTACTTCCTTCTACAGTTGGTGATAAACAGCTGTGAGGAAGGAAAGGTTATAATTGAGCAAAAAGACACTATAGCTTTCCCCCAGCACTGACCTTTGCATATCTTTCTTTGATCCCCTCTACCGACCCATTGCCAGTATGCCAGGGCAGAGCTGGCATTCCCAAGGAAACAATGTATGCAGCTGATGCTGTCTTTATTGGCCATCCACTACTTCCCCCAGCCCACCCCACCCCTCTAACTCTTTGGGCCTTTAGAAGTCCAGTGAAACCTAAGTTTCAATACCACTTTTTTTTTTTTTTTTTGCAGTTTTTTGGCCAGGGCCGGGCTTGAACCCGCCACCTCCAGTATATGGGGCTGGCACCCCACTCCTTGAGCCACAGGTGCTACCCCTCAATACCACATTTTTTCTGTATGATTCCTGCATGCCATGCCAGTCCAACTGTTAAAAATTTATTCAACTTGATCTGTATAGCATCCTAAAAAGATGGATGCTTCATCCATAGTTTGTTTAACAGTCCTGGATTAAGAAAGGAAATTTTGGAAAATCACATCTCAGCATTTAATGAGACATCTCCAGGAGCTACTGACTCACTTTGCTACATTAATGGAACATTTAGGTGGGATAAAAAGGTGTATGAGGCAGATCACCAATGAGTTTGTACATTTTTTTCTCCCTGAGACAGGATCTCACTCTGTTGTCCAGGCTGGAGTGCAGTGGCATCATCATAGCTTACCGCAACCTCAAACTCCTGGGCTCAAGCAATCCTGCCTCAGTCTCCTAAGTAGATGGGACAACTGTACTCATCTAATTTTTCTATATTTCACAGAAATGAGATTTCGTGATGTTGCCCAAGCTAGTCTTAAACTGACCTCAAGCAGTCCTCACACTTCAGCATCCTAAAGTGCTAGAATTATAGATGTGAATCACTGCGCCTGGCTGTTTTTTTTTTTTTTTTTTTTTTTTTTTTTGAGACGGAGCCTCAAGCTATCCCCTTGGGTAGAGTGCCATGGCTTCACAGCTCACAGCAACCTCTAACTCCTGGGCTCAAGCGAGTCTCCTGCCTCCGCCTCCCGAGTAGCTGGGACCACAGGTGCCCGCCACCTTAGGTGTATGTGGCTGGCGCCTTAGCCACTTGAGCCACAGGCACGGAGCCAGAGTTTATTCTTATTGTCCTAGGATCTAAATAAGATCTAAAGTTTTTTACTACATACATTCATCCAGTGAATATCAAACACTCATTCTGTACAAGGCACTATGGAGAATGCTAGCCTTTTAAAAAGCTACAAATCTAGTTAGGGAAAAGACCATGTTCACAGCAAATGCTGTCTTTTTTATTGAATATTCAAATGCCATAAAAGCAGAAAATACTTTTGGAGGAAAAAATAATTTCTGCTGGATCCAATAGTTTTCTTTTTTTTTTTTTTTTTTTTTTTTTGAGACGGAGCCTCAAGCTATCCCCCTGGGTAGAGTGCCATGGCATCACAGCTCATAGCAACCTCCAACTCCTGGGCTCAAGCGAGTCTCCTGCCTCCACCTCCCAAGCAGCTGGGA
>CAUYQV010161926.1:0-95560 GCA_963574575.1 Galagoides demidoff | reverse complement strand
GCAACCTCCAACTCCTGGGCTCAAGCGAGTCTCCTGCCTCCGCCTCCCAAGTAGCTGGGACCACAGGTGCCTGCCACAACGCCCGGCCATTTTTTGGTTGCAGCCATCATTGTTGTTTGGTGGGCCTGGGCTGGGGATTCGAACCTGCCACCTTAGGTGTACGTGGCTGGCGCCTTAGCCGATTGAGCCACAGGTGCCGAGCCACACACAATACTTCTTTATCCATTTACTTGTTGATGAATTCTTAGGTGATTCCATAACTTGGCTATTGTTACCAGTACTGAAATGAATATGGGAGTTCAGACATCTTTTTGATAAACTGATTAAAAATATTTTGGATAAATAACCAGGAGTGGGATTGTTGGATCATAAGGTATTTCTATTTTTAAGTTTTGGAAGCATCTCCATATAATTTTTGATAATAGCTGTACTAATTTATATCCTCACCAAGAGCATACAAAGGTTTTCTTTTCTTGATATATCTGCCAACATTTGTCATGTTTTGTCTTTTTGATAGCCATTCTGTGAGATGATGTCTCATTTTAATTTTAATTTGCATTTTCTTACTGATTAATGATGTTGAACATTTTTAAAACTTTTTTTTTTCAAAACATCTATTGGCTATTTATATATCTCCTTTCGGGACACCTCAGTTCAGTTCTCTTCATTTGTTGTTGTAACAGCATCTCGCTATGTTGCCCAGGCTGGTCTCAAACTCCTGATCTCAAGCCATCACCTCTTATCTGAAGCATAAGGATCATTGAATTTAATTTTAGTACTTTTTTTTTTTTGGATGCAGTGTCTCACTCTGTTGCCTGGGCTATAGTGAAGTGGCATCATCAGAGATCACTGCAAACTCCTGAGCTCAAGTGATTCTTCTGCTTCAGCCTCCCAAGTAACTGGGAGTACAGGTTGTGTTACACCACACCCAGCTAGATTTTATTTTTAATTTTTTTGTAGAGATGGGGTATCCTTGAAGGTTATATGAGTATTTTAACAGTATATTGGTATTTTGAAAATCCAGTTAGGGATGGTGCCTGTAGCTCAAAGGAGTAAGGTGCCAGCCACATATGCCCGAGGTGGCGGGTTCAAACCCAGCCCCAACCAAAAACTGTTAAAAAAAAAATCCATTTAGTAACTCCGCTTTTATTGCAGAATTTAATCCATTTCCATTCAAACTAAGAACTTGTAAGTAAGTACTCACTGCCACCACTTTGTTAAGTTTTTTTTTTTCTGGGTATTTTGTAGATAGGTTGATTTTTTTTTTCTTCTTCTTCTATCACTGTCTTCCTTTGTGGTTGGTGGGTTTTTTTAGTAGTATGCTTTGAATCTTTGTTTTGTGTTTCTACAGAAGATTGTCATATCATGGTTTCATGTCCTATGCAGAAGATTATTAGATGCTTATAGTTGTTATTTCAAGCTTACAGCAACTTTATTTGGATTGCATAAAACAATTCTGGACTTTTACTACTCCACAGTTTACATTTCTTAGATCAGAATTTATATTATTTTGTATTATGTATCTCTTAATAATTTATTTTAGCCAGAGTTGTTTTAATAATTTATATTTTAACCTTTATACTAGGTATAAAATTGCCTTACATACTATCCTCAAAGTCCTAGAATATTCTTTTTTTTTTTTTTCTTTTTGAGACGGAGCCTCAAGCTATCCCCCTGGGTAGAGTGCCATGGCATCACAGCTCATAGCAACCTCCAACTCCTGGGCTCAAGCGAGTCTCCCAAGTAGCTGGGACCACAGGCGCCCGCCACAACGCCCGGCCATTTTTTTGGTTGCAGCCATCATTATTGTTTGGCGGGCCTGGGCTGGGGATTCAAACCTGCCACCTTAGGTGTATGTGGCTGGCTCCTTAGCCGATTGAGCCACAGGCGCCGAGCCCTAGAATATTCTTAATATCTATTCATTTTAGGTTTTACTTGACTATTGTTTTGAGCTTTCATATGCCTCATGTTGATGATTAGTGGCTTTTTCTAGTCTTTTAAATAATTCCCTTTAGAATTCCTGTAAGTTGGGTCTAGTGCTGTTGAACTCTCTTTGGTTTTTCTTATTTGGTAAAGATTTTATTTCTCCCTAATTTCTGAAATATAGATTAACTGGATGAAATATTCCTGGTTGGCAGACCTTTTTCTTCATCACTATCACTCAATCATCCCAATTTCTCCTGGCCTGGAAGGATTTTGCTAAGAAAGCTGCTGATTGTCATACTGGAATTTCTTCATATGTGATATTTGTTTCATCGGCTTCTCTCAGAATTTTTTGTGTCTTTATTTTAGATACTTTGATTATTATGAGCCTTAATGTACTTCCTTGGGGTTTTGTTGTTGTTTATTTTTCTTGCTGGGGGTTGTTTTTGATAGTAGACTGCTGTGTTTCTTATCCCTGAGTGTTGGCATTTATCCCCAGATAAGGGTATCCTTCAGCTATTATTTTTTAAAATATGCTTTCTTTTCCCTTTTGTTTTTCTTCTCCTCCTGCATTCCCATTATGTATAGATCTGATGTCTTCATGGTGGCCCATGAATTTTCTTTTTTTCTTTTCTTTTCTTTCTTTCTTTTGTTCGTTCGTTCATTTTTTTTTTTTTTTTGCTTCCTTGACTAGACAATTTCAGATGTTCTGTCTTACATCTCTGTGATACTTTCTTCTTCTTTTTTTTTTTTTCTTTGAGACAGAGTCTCATTGTGTCATGCTTGGTAGGGTGCCGTGGCGTCACAGCTCACAGCAACCTCAAACTCTTGGGCTTAAGTGATCCTCTTGCCTGAACCTCTGAAGTAGCTGGGACTACAGGTGCCCGCCACAGTGCTGGGCTATTTTTATTGTTGTTGTTGTTTCTTTTGGTTATTGTTGTCATGGTTGTTTAGGTGGCCCAGGCCAGGTTCAAACACACCACCCTTGGTGCATGTGGCTGGTGCTGTAACCACTATGCTATGGGCACCGAGGCTGATCCTTTCTTCTCTTTGATTAGATTTGTATCTGGCTCTTTTTTTATTGTTTGTATTGTCATCAAACTTCTCAACTTTTTTGTATTTGCTTTCCAAATTATATTATATTTTCTATGCACATATTCTTATAGTTCCCTGAGCTTTTTATGAATGTTATTTTGATTTTTTTTGTCAGTCATTTAATAAATTTTCTTTTCTTTGGAATCTATTTTTTTGGAGCTGTTAATATTTCCTTTGCAGGTGTCCTGATTCCCTGATTCTTTATAGTACTTGTTTTCTTGCATTGCTGTTCACTATTTTAGGATACAGCCTCTCTTTCAAGGTGTTGTATGGCAGGGAGAGACAAAAGCTAGTTAGTATAGCCTGTAAGGGTTAGCTGGTGGTAATCCTGGCTAGGCAGAGCCTATTCTGAAGTTTTTTTTTTTTTTTCTTCTATTTTGCTAGGCTTCTATTTTGCCTTTCTGGCTGAGCTCCACTATCTGGGTTCCACTATAGTAAAAAAAATAATTTGCTAGCCTCTTGTATCAGTCAGAGCTACTGTCTGGGCATTGAGATAACTTCTGATCAGGCTGGTCAAAGATGTATTCACCAGCTGCAAAATTCTTCTGTTTGGCATTTTCAGTTAGGCAAGGCTGTCAGGTAGGTTTTGAAGGAAGCCTGGGGACAGGTAGGACCAAAGGCTGTGCTTCTTAAAATTGTATGTTTGAGTATTACCTCCCTTTTAGGGTGGAGGTGTGAGTGGACTTTAGCTGAGCTGAGTGGTTATTTGACCTTCTAGTCAAGCCATTTTGGCTCCTTCACGTCTCACAAATGTACAGAAGTGGAAGTCTCCCTCTCTACACAGGGTCAGTGGGTGAGTTTCTTGACTGAATGGAGCCACTGTGATTCCCAGGCTCAAATAAGTTTAGTCCTTTTGCTTCTCCAAAATTTACAGAGATAAGAGTCCCCATGGTTCTTGAGGTGGCCTGAGAATTTGGACATACAAACTAGCTTTCTAGGAACTCAAGTTAGGTTGAACTTGCCACAGTTCTCTAAATGCAATCAGTGGAACTTTGTTGGTAGGCTATGAATTTGTCTCATACACCTGATCTGGCACCACAGCTAGTAGGAATATAGAGAAAACACCAAGATCTGTGCAGTGGTCACTCGGATCTCTGTCTCCTTTTTTCCTATCTTACCCTGGGTGTCCTCACTATGCCATTTCTCCTAGTGTTCCTTGTAAGGTGGAACTGGAATTGATTTTCTGGGAAGCATCCCAAATTCTGGGAACGCTAAATGACTACTTCTGGTTCTTTTTGACCTTTGTAGGAACTAGAGACCCAGGGAAATCCTCTTTTCTGGTGTTTTTCAACTTGGGCAAGGGAGAGGAGTGGTATAGTCAGACTAAGACTATTCTTCTTACCCTCTAATTCAGATTTAATTTATTTTACATACTATTTCAATGTCTCAAGCTTGTTTCCAGGCACTAAGTTTTTCAAAAGAATGTTCTGATCATTGAATCATTGTTAGCATTGAACTTTCTGTGTGGGACATTGGAGTGGAATTTGAGACATACTACTCAGACATCTTGCTGATATCACTCTCCATTTAATCTTTTGAATGTTTTATCTATGTGTACACAAGCTTAGAGACATTTTGTTTGTGATTATGTTGAATTTATAGATAAGGTGGGAATAATTTGCTTCATAATATTATCTTTAAGTTCATTAAAATAATATATTATTTATTTATTTATTTCCTTGGTTTGTTTTTTTAGAGATGTATAGTTTGTCAAATATAGCTTTAGTAAGATATTATGTAAGGCTTCTATCTAAGTGTTTACTTTTTGGTACTATTATAAATTATATTTTTTCTGATTTTTAAAAAGCTTGGTGTTCTGAATTTCATTACTGGATATAGACTTTGTATATTAACTTTGTATCTGTGTCTTTGTGATACTCATTTACGGAAATTGATTTTTTGAAGACACAGTGTGATTTGCTACATAGACATTATCTCATCTACAGATCTTTCCAATTCTTAAAACTGGTTTTCTTTTTATTTCTTACTGCTCTATCTGAGATTTCCAGTACAAAGTTAACTAACAGTGGTGAGGAAGGGTGCTCTTGCCTTCATTCCAGTCTTTTGGGGGAAGCTGCTACTCTGTTACCCTAATTATAATGTCAGTGTAGGTTTTGTACAGACACTGTTTACCAAGTTGAGGATTCAATAGGAATTCTACAGTAGGAATTCAACAATAGGAACTCTCTATTTCTATTATACTGAGGGATTTTATCATGAATTGTTCTTGAATTTTTTAGAAATGCTTTTTGTTGCATTTTATATGTTAATATGCTCTTTTTTAACTTGTTGATTTGCTAGGTTTTACTGATTTGCTTTTCAAACATTGAATTAGTCTTGCATATCTGAATTAAACTCATTTTTTGTGGTATATATATTTTATTATATAAAGAGCTATGTTTTAATGTATCAAATAATGTATTTATTTAAGTTAAATAGATTATTTAGATTAGACTTAGATGCTGTAATAAGATTAGACATTTTGTTGAGAATTTCTATGTCTATGTTCATGAGATTCACTGCCACATATTTTTTTTTGTAGTAATTAATATTCTGTGTGATGTGGTAAAGTAATGCTGGCATTATGGAATAAGTTGGGAAGTGTTTCCTCTGCCTTGTTTTTCTGATAAAATTGTGTGGAACTGGTATTATTTCTTCTTTGAATATTTGGCAGAATTTATCAGTGAAACTATCTGTACCTGATGCTTTCATGTTTGGAAGTATTAATGATTAATTCAGTTTCTTTAAAGGTTTAGAGATGTTTGGGTTCTGTTTTTCACCTTGTGAAGGTTTTGATAGTTTGTGTATTTTAAGAACCTTGTCCATTCCAACTAATTTATAAACTTGGTAAAGGTAATATGTCATAGTATTTTTAAAATATCTAATTCAAGTATTTCAAAGAACACTAACAAAATAAGTATCAAAAATATACTCCTAAGCATTTCATAGTCAAAGTTTAGAAAATCAAAGAATAGAAAACCATGCAGGCAGCAAGGCAGGGTGATGAAAGGGAGCCTCACTTAGAGAGGAATAAGGATAAAAAATGCAACAGACTTCTCATCAGAAACTGTGCAAACAAGAAAAGGGTGATACAAAAACATTTAAGTATCGAAAGGAAAAAATGTACAATGTTATGTCTAATGAAATTATCCTTCAAAAGTAAGGAAAATATTAAGATATACTCAAAGAAGCAAAAACAGAGGGAATTATTGCCAGCAAACCTTTACTATAAGAAATTTTAGAAGAATTTATTTGGGCAGAAACAAAATAAGGTAGTTCAGAAATATGGATATACACAAAGAAAGAGCCTCAAGAAAAAAAAATGTACATGGGTATATTGACATTCCTCTACAAACAAAGGATCTGTTTCTACAGATTGGGCCTTGACAGGTAGAGGGGGCATGCATGGAAACATCCGAGATCAAAGAACTCGGAAATGGGACTATGTTAACTGAAACACGGAGATGGGTAGGTCTGCTTCTATGATGTTAGTATGGAGAAAGCAATTTTTCACCTGAACATAATATTTCTGTAAGGGTCTTTGTACAATTACTTAAGTATCAGCAATTGATTCCCTGTCAATGTCCCTATTATGTTTCAGTCTAGGCTCATCCTCAGACATTTGCAGGATAAGGGTCAAAATGACAAATATAGACACACGTACTATTTATGCAAATATTTGCAATTATAAGATCAATAGAAAAATACTGAAGTATATTCTACCCTTTAAAAATAGCTAGAGGAGGGATTTCACTACGCAGTCACTGAAATGCACAAAGTTAGAATAAATGACAACATATAGTCCTGACGAGGATGTGGAGCAGCTGGAACTCTCACACAATACTGGTGGGAATGGGACTTGGAGAAAGGTTGCAGTTTGTTGTATTTCAAATCATATCTGAAACCAACACATTGTACCCTATAAATGCATTAATATACACATCTATAAGTTTAAAAAAAAGAAGTTAAAATTATGCAAAGATGTAAAAAAAGTATGCTCACCCAATAATCTAGCAATTTTACTCATTGAAGAGAAATGGGTACTGAAATGCTCAACAATATAAGTGAATCTGAAAAAACAATATGCTGAGGGAAAGGAGTCAGACACACAGACTGTGTGATTCTATTTATAAAACACGCGAGAAGGAACAAACCTGAGCCGTAGTGACAGAAGGCATATCAGCAGGTCTGAGCATTTGTGTGGGCTTGATGTGGAAAGGACACAGGGGGACTTTGAGACAATGATGGATATTTTCTTTGAGTGGTTCTTTTGTGGATATATATGTTTTGAAAAACTTAGTGAACCATGCACATAAACTGTGTGTTATCTTACTTTATTTAAATAATAGCTTAAATAAAAGTAGTTTGAACAAATGCTTCATGGAGGCCAAAAATTAGTATTAAAATTAGGAACAGATCTGTGTTTTGTATTTTTCCATCTATTGTCTGAAGATGGGTATAACTAGCATCTCTTTCATTGGATTAAGAGATGCTTAATCGTTCAGATAAGACCAATCTGGTTTACACAGATCTTTGTGTCTATTATGTGGATATTTATATTTAAAAAAAAAAAAAAAGGAGAGGTATACAAGAACAGAAAGTGGGCACATGTGGCATTATGTATTAATTTATGTACTATGGTTTAGTAAAGATTGTTTTTTACACTTTTTTATAAGCCTATGTACAACAAATAATATACATAAAGCCAGTATTTTATGGGACTTTTATTTCTTATGGACATAGGTATAAAATTATTGAAAACCACTTTCTTTCTTCAGGATGAATATTAATATTTGATACCTAGAGTACCTATAATTTATCACAACTAGAAAAGTCATGGAATTAGAAAGTAGTAAAGTGTGGGCACTATTCTCTTGGTACTATATATCTCTCACTTGTAGGGAAAGTTTAATTATTTTTAACAGATGTGAATTCTCTAATTTAACACAAAGAATGATCAGTTTAATATTAAAGAGAGACATTTTAAATCAATAACCATGAGATTAAGTTAAATTGATTAAGAAAGGGAGAAATATTGTGCTCTGAGAATTATTCAACAGAATTTGACGCCTTTAAATTGATTTAAAATACCATAGCTTCAATTTGATAAGAGAGTGTGAATTGAGTTTTAAGCTGAACGTATAATTAAAGTACCCACATTAAAATGAATGCTACACCAGCCTTTCTGGAGAGATTTGAGACAGATATTACTATATGGAGTGGTAAACAAAATAAATTCTTAGGGTAAGCTGCCTGGGTTTGATTAACCTTTCACTGTTAACTGGGCAAGGTTGGAAGATATATAAGCCGTTTCTATTTCTGTACGTTCTCTTCCATAAGATTGGGATACTTATAAATATTTCTGATCCCATAGGATTTTTATATAGCTAAAATGTGTTAATATATGTATCTTTTGAAGGTTGCCTAGCACATGAGAACAGCATTAAGCACTGCCACTTTATTATTGTTTTGGTTGGATAGTCACACGATTTCTATTGAAAATTTTCTAGTGGCACTTGTTATAAAGGATATTATAGAAGAAAAAGAATAATTCCCCAATCTTGAGATAATGTGATTCTATAATTCTATAAGATATGCAGGTGTCTGGGTTTCGAAGAATGCAGGATAACAAGGGTTTAAAGGTGCAGTACACGATGTTAATACCCCCAGGTGACTCTCACACGTTTGGTCTGTCCTTTGAGAGTACATGAAATAGCATAGTATATTAGAGAAGGAGGCCAGGGTTAGGAAATGGAGCTGGAAGGGAAGAAAATTATATCTAAGCTATAGTAGTAATATTTAGGTGTATGCTCCAATAGAAGAGGGTTTAAAATTTGATCAATAAATATTCTTAAAGGTCGCTTCTAAAAGAATACTCACAGCTGCACTGAAAAAAAAATTATTTTGAAATCAAGGGTATTTTTTATCTCTCTGAACAATAAAATAAAAATAATAACTTTAGTGATGTAAGGGAGTAAATGTAGAAGAGCTGAAAATATAATAATACAATGATATATATTATCATTGCCCCTCCCCCATCAGCATGACTAAAGAGCCGTTAATCGTCACTACTCCGATGATGTTACCTACAATATAAAGAAATTTTTAAGCAACTCCTAAAGTGACTGTTACTATTTTTTCCTGTAGAAATACGAATTGGGGATAATTATATTAGAGTAAACTGCTTTTTTCTTCTGGGTAAAATACATTAATGGAAAATGTTCCTTAAATGGTGTATAGTTACTCTGAAAGTCCAGTTCAATTGCAGAATCTTGAAAACTAAATTTACACTACAATAGATTTTATTTTAAGTAGGTTAGGATTTAAAGCAATAATGTATATATATATGATGAAAATTAGGCATCCCATATGTAGTTACAAAAGGCAAAGGTGAAATCATCAAATATTATAAGTGAAAAAAGCAGATCAATAACAATATTTTAGACTTTACTATTGAAATGTCTATGTGTGTATAAGCTTTTGCAAGTTTATATTTATATAATATATAAATATATCATATTATATTTAATCAGATATATAATGTTCCTTATATGAGTCAGGTATATATTTCTGTAAAATTGTTTGCAGAATTATAAAACTACATATGTGTGTACGTACATATATAGGATATATTTATTATGTATAATCAGGTATAAATGTTAAGAATTTTAAGTGAAAACTATGAAGAAATAGAAAGCAGAGCTTATTGCTTATCCTCAGGCTTAGAGCACTGCGTTATTTTATTTTGGTTTACTCTTATAATCTGTGTCTTCTCTAGGTGATTAAACACCTGCAATATGCATCTGACTTTATGATGTGACCAAAATTCCTTATAAAAGCAAGATTTTGATAATGAAGCACAGGATTTACTGTTCTTGACCATATCTGATCATTTTTAAGAGTGTCTCCATTTAAAGCTATACTTTACTGGTAGTTGATATTTATGACAGCATTTATATTTTAGAATTAGCATTAGAATATTTGGTATATTCAGTGAATGATTATTAAATGAGTGTTGACTTAGTCCTTCTGTGTTTTGACTAGTTAAGTTCCTGGAATATTTAGATACTTCAGAAAGGGCAGGGGTAATATATGACCAATTTCTGACATTTTAATGGCGTGTTTGCATTATTTAGTTAGCACATTTAATTTAATTTGTTAGACTCTTAAATAAAATTATTCTTTATTATAGCATATTATTAGGACCATGGTTCTTTTTATTAGTGTTAACTACCAGAAAATATCCAGAGGCAAAGAAAAACTCAAAACTCAGTATAAATGAATGATAAGCAATAAGATTTATAATAACTGTGAGTAAATACACAGATCAGCAGGTGGTTTATACAGATGGTCAATAAAATGTTGGAATGCCCAGAACAGAAGCATAAGGAGTGACGGTAGGAGGCAGGTAGTGATTAGTCTTGCGATTGTGAGGTTATCTGTTAGTTCTGGTAGAGCGCTCTCTTTTCTTTCACCAGAAATTTTCTTCACACACAAAAATATATCAAAATATTCCATTTCACATTACTGTGCTTCTTGCAGCCTATTTACATCGGTTTGTCTTGATGGCCTGAATTTATTGCTGCAGTGCCTGAAAAATATCTGATTTAAAAATCAAGTACCCATTTAGATAATAAGAAAGCTGGGTCCATTATCTGACCACTAAATTGAAAAATTGGTATCATTTCATATTTCTGAATTCACTGATGAAATAGTTGGTGAGCTTCTTGTCAGAGTTATGTCTGGTCTTTCAGAAATGCTATATAAACTTTCATCAACCTCATGATGTTTTTATCATCACAGAGATCAGCAATATTTTAACCTTACTTTAAAGAATACATTTTGATTAATATTTCAAATACAGCAGTTGTTCTTTCATGAGTTCACTGTATGTGCCTCACCATCCTTAGGAATCCTTTCCAGCTTTTGTATTGCACCCACGTCCTACTCACCCTCTCACACCAGAGTGCACATATTGATACAATATTTTAACCTATTTTGGAAAGTCACATTGTGATTATCAGTAAAGGCAGCAAAGAATAACTGCCATTTGAACATTATACATATTTTGTCCTTCAGAAATCTTATCCAGTAATTTTCTCTTTCTCTTGATACTGGTGGCACTAAGAGTAATCAATAAGAAAGCCAATCCTATGCTTGGCATCAAGAGTACTAGAATGAAATAACAATATATATAACAATCCGTGTAGTGAGACAGCAAAGTGTCTTGAAACAAGAAGAAGTACAAGCTACCAGCCCTGTAACTCTTAGTGATTTCCAAAGTGTGGAGTGTGCACCCCAGGAATGTGGAAGATGCTTTACTGAACTGGAACAAAGAAAATATTTTAATTTCTCTTTCTTTTTTGCTCTTTTTTTAAATTTCTAGTTTTGGTTTACAGTAATTCCTATGTTTATTCTCAACAAATAAACAGAATTTATTATACATTTATAGCTATACGTTTTTTAATTGATTGAATAACATGAACAAAAAAGAAGGTGTTGAAGACCTTTAAGAAAGTAATTAGAGAGTTAAAGTATATTGTTCAATCTGGAGAAAATGATGGCTTGAATGCGGAAGTGATTTAACTGTGGACTGTCTACGAGGAAGGACCAACTGAACGAATGTTCCGTTTTCATTTTTGTTTTCCTATCTGCATTTCTACTTGTTTCTCTGAACTCAATCTAAAACCAGAAAAGAAATTCCACAGGTGTAATCCATGAAACTTACCTCCCGGGGCATAATATGAAAAAAGCAAGCATGGAGAATGTACCTTGGGGAGCAAAGGGAAAATTTACAGTACTTTACTTCTTTTTTTTTCCTTTCTAGCAGTCTGCTGTTTGCTAAATGAAAAATATACATCACCAAAGCAGGGCATTATGAAAATTCCATCAACTATCATATCCTCAAAAACTGGTGTTCGTTTAGCCATGGTCCCAAGCTGAATCTAAAATGTGAGCCAACCTGAGTGCTCAGCTTATAAGGTAATATAGAAAAAGGGAGAGACAGGAGTTCTTAATTAACTTAAAATATAGCTGCTATAGTCTCCCCTTCTGTAGCTGATTATGAGGTCTTAGAGAAAATTTATAAATTCTTGTAGCCATATCCGCTCAGCGTGCCATTTCCTCTCTGCCAGCGCCTCATCTGTGTAGGATTCTTTACTTGGTGGTACAATCCCTGCTATAAGCCTTTGATTGGCCCTCCCTTCACTGATCACCCATCAGTGCTCCAGAGAAACCTCTGAGTCCCAGAAATAGTTCTCTTCACCCCCATTTGTAGCAGCATCTAATTTCCTATTGATAAATTACATCAGTCCCTTCAACCCGTACTGGGGTTCCTTTCTTTGCTAGTGAGTCGGACAATTTGTGGGGTTTGTAATGACCACAGTGGAGATTCAATTTCCAATTTAACAGCCATGATTGTGCACTCTAGTGAAAGCATTTCTTCTGTAAGAACTAGGACCCTTCTATCTATGAAGCCTAGGATTACAGACAAGGAAAATAAATCTTCAGTAAGTCATTTGGTAAGAAAAGCCACGCTCTCATTTTTCTCCTGATCCTGTGCATTCTGTCTATAGGAGAAACAATACTGAATGTTTGAAATTAGTTTTAGGTATACAACATCTTGTGGGACAGCACCTCGAGTCCACAAAGGTTTGTTTCTTAACTGGTGATATAACAGTCTGCAGATCATTTATTCTATCATGTCAACTGCTTTTAGATATTGAGACATGAGACTAGTGTATTTTTTTTTTTTGATGAGCCTGTTCTCACATTTATTATGCCATAAATTATTTCCCCTGCTCTGAAGCCAAAACCCAGGGCCATTAAAGATTTAGAAAATCTACAAATGGTGGTGCTAACAGAAATCTCATTGGAGAAAACAAATTCCAGACATCGATTTTGTTCTGTAAAAAGACATTTTCCCCACAATGATGACCAGAGTCCTATGGAATCTGCCTCCTCCCAGGTAGTTAAGAATGGTTTCATAGGAATTGTTTGACATTATCTTCAAAGGGCATCTTGGGGGACCACTACCATACCAGCCATGGTGAGCAGCTCATATTGTCGAGTTTATACAGATCTAAAATCTAAAGTCATTGTGAACTGGCTTGTACATTTTTTAATTCTTACTCTGGAGCAACTACTGCCAAAGCCATTTTGTAGATGCACTGGCGGTTGTACAATACCTGCATTCCAGACGTTAAAATGTTTACTGCAAATTTTTGTTCCTCTAAAGACTACCTGCAACCTGATTCACCGAAATTCATCACTTCACTTTAAAAAGGCTTTCTCTTATTAACTTTCTTTGAGTCATCTATCTCCTTTTTTGGGTACACAGAATCACATCCATTGAAGTGCTTCAAGAGTAATCTTGGGTCCCTGGGGCCTTATCTGTGCAAGTGGAATAACTAATCACTTGGTCACCTTGCCCTAAGCTATCATACTTGAATAAAACCCATTAAAGTCTGATGACTGTTTATAAAAGGAACTTTCCTTGTTTACATTTGCTGATTCAGGCATTAAGCTTAACAACTAATTAACAATGAAGACAACTCTGTAGGAAGAAAGAGGATTGCCGGAATCGACGTGTAATGGTTACTGGGGATGACCTATTTCCTTCCTGTACATATCAAGAATATTGACAAAATGGCATTAGAGTTTCCATTGTAACCTGTTATTCTGATTGCTGCTGTCTGCTTGAATTTTCAAATCGAGTGCATTTGCTTTATTCTGTGCTATCCTGGTCTCTTAATACCTCTCCCATTGAGAAAACACTGGGTTAACTGAAAAAGAGATTGCCTGACAGCTATAGGAAAGATAATTTTGTCCATATGATTATTGAGAGATTCCTCTGCTGTGGTACTCGATGTGGATGTTCGTCTTTTGTGCCTTGTTCAGTAGAAGCAAACTCGTTGTGTGTCTTCTCGTCTTGTTCCTTGCAATTTACTTACCAGCTGTCCAAGCTGTTAGCTACTGGTCAGGAATTAATTTAGGTCCTTACCTCAAACCATCCCTCCTTTTTACATGGTGTTCAGTCAAATTTCCCCTCTATATCTCTGTCTGATGGGAGGATTTCCTTTTCTCACTGACCGTCAGGATCACCCGTGGGTAGACTTGTAAAGGAGCAACGTCGGCAGGTGCTAGCCTATTGGGTGGATTCTTATTTAATCTAAGCTTGCACTTTTGTTCCTTTATTGACTGGCCATAGGCCCTCCCCATGAGATTACGACTGTGGTTGAGAATGCTAACTTCAGCAATCCCACAGAAAGGAAAGAGAGCCATGGAAAGAAACACCTCAACCTCCTTCCTCTCCGATCCCCTGATACACTGTCACTACCTTACTAACCAGGTATCGAAGTGTAAATAGGCCTGACTGGTGTGGACATAGAGGTCTGCCAGTCCCACAGAGTAGGCTGCAGACGGTGCCAGGTAGGTTCAGAGAGCCAGATAAGTGGCATTCAGCATCATTGCTATCAACAAAGTATCAAAGTCCAGCAGTAGATTCAGTTTTATAATTTAAAGTACTTTAGAGGATTTGAGATGATCCATTTATCTGCTCTTACTTAATGCAGTATAATTTTCTTGAGAATTTTTAATTGTAGGCTTTCATGAATGATTTTTTTCACTTCCAAAAAGAACTTGTAACCACCTACCAAGTAATACTAACCTCACCTTTTCTATGACTAAATTAATACATTTGAAGCTTTATTACATATTTTATAAGGCTTTCTAATAAATAAAATGTTACAAATGGAAATAATTTTTAATATATATGTCCTCAGATGTATAGTCAATGAATTCAGTGTTATTTTCTTTCTGACAAAAGTGGATGTATTTTTGCAAATTTGATGAATCATATCTGTGAAGTTATAATGAATATGCTGAAAGCTTATTCTTGTCTCTCTTAGGAACAATTCTCAATGTATGCTGTGTTTCATATATTGGCTTCTTGAAAATGGCCCCTACTCCATTTGAAATGCACTATTCTAGAGGACTTCTCAGAGCATCCTGCAGCCAAAGCCCGTGTTCTGATTTACAAAGAATTCATGGTTATTTCAAGACTGGGGGATGGGAAGATTGTAGGCAGAAATGAGAAGGAGGAAGAGATTTCCTATTTAAAGCTGAAACTAAGGCTTTTACTAGAGTCATTGCAAGATGAGGGCCTTTTAAATACTTTTAATGAGGAAGTTCATGCCTAATGTAGAAGGAAATAATTTCATATTTCAGCATTATTTTATTACCTTAGTGAACACTTTAAAAGTTGGGCTAATTGTTTCCCGGAAACATCTGTGACTATAACATGTGCCAAACAACCTCTTACTTTATATAAGAATAGTACGAGCTTAATGGATTTGTAGAATATTTTGTAAGGATGATTATGAAAGCAAAGGTAAAAGTTTTATACTAATATAGGAGAGTGCTTTTTCCTATTAAGGACCAAATGACCTTGAAACTTTTTCTTGCTTAGCTAATAAATGTTTTCCTTACCTGTAAACTGTAATGAATTTCCTCTGAGGAACTTTTCTCTTGAAGGAAATCGTAATTCTTAATGGGTACTCTTTTATCAGCTTCTCCTCTCGTGTCCATTAAGAGGTTTTCTTTCCATCAGACTCTGATCCCCTCTTCTTCGTACCCCAGCACCCACTGACTTCACTTTGTACTGTGAAAGCCAACTTACATCCCTCTCTATCTAGTGTTTCATAAGTAACTGAGATTACATGATTAGGTATTGTTGAACTGCCTTACAGAACATAATGCCAAAGAAAGATATAAAAACTCCTTTAAGTCAACAAAACCCTGCTAATCTTTATTGGCAATATATGTGTATACCTCATTAACTTTTTCTTTTTGCAAAAATGGCAAAAATGGGCTTATTTTATAACTTCTGGTTTTTTGTTTTTTTTTTTACTTAGTATAACATTAACATCTTCCACATCATTAAACATACTTCTATAGTGTACTTTTAATTACTCCAAGTTTTCTTGTATGGATATAACTACTACTACAATTTTTGTCGTAGTTACTGTATACGAAGACATATGTGGGGAGAGAGTATATGCATTTATATTATCATGCATGTACAAACACACCTGCTTATGTAAGCTGTTTTAATTAACTATGCAGGAAAGTCTTTGGGAATATCCATATTTGCGAAAGCATTTTTTAAAGGGATTCTTGAGTCATAATTTATAAGCTATGATTTAATTTCTTATATAGATTCACATAGAATGGTGTGATATATGGTATGATTATGTGGTTAATAGTGGGCAATATTTATACAAACCTATTTTTGTTAAAAGTTACTATTGATGCTTTGAAATAAGTGAATATTTACTCCCTTATTAAGTGGTAGTTTCTTTAACTGTCTTTTTAGGATCTTATTTGTCATCTAAGTTTCTAAGATCATACTCTCCACACATTTTCTTTGTGACCTGCTACCAGGTCATAAGATTTTTGAGCTTGTATTAACATATATGAATACACTATATGTATTATATATATATATATAGTATTGTATACATACATTATATACACACACCATACATACCATTTATACTATTTATACTAGTATATACATATATTATAAATACCTTTATAATGCATGTGTGTGTATTAATTTCAAAAAAATACCATATAGCAAGGAAGATAAATTTTTAATATAAAAATATGAAGTAAAGGTTTTATTATTTTTTAGTATCAAATGGAAAAATTTATGCATTTCTGAGAAAGGGAAAACCAATTTTGAAAGCCTGTATTCTTTAATTACTCTTTTCATCAGTCTATTGACAGTAAAGTTAGATTTTTCCAAACTTTCTGGCACTTTTTTTTTCCAATTTATTCATTGCCTGAATAAACAGTGCCAGGTACTAAGATGAGTTAAAGTTGAGGAAGAATGCCTCAGTGAGGTTCACAGACTAAAAGGGGAATAAACAAAGGACATTAATAAAAACACTATCAGGTTAGCCAAATAGAGTTGTTTGGTTTTATTTTCTCACCTAAATTGTACAGTGAATACTTCTGAGGAGCAGAGCTGGTGATTCAGATGCCTAGTTTACTGCCATTGAGCGATAACTATTGTTTTGGACACACGCCTTCTAAAGTTACTACAATGGGAAAGTATTTAGAGAGTCACACAGAAAATTTTATGGGCCTGGGTTTGGCACCTCATGTTACATCCTCATTTAAGGACAACACCTAAGTATGCAGGCAAATGGGAAATTTGCTTAGCTGTGTGTCCAGGAGGAAGAGAAAATAGGTTAGGTCAATAGTTAGACTCTCTGCTGTAACTATACACATAGTCATAATGTAATGCTATGAAAGGCATAATGGAATAAAGCAAAAGAGCTATAAAAATCATGAAGGAGAGAGTTATTACCTTATCTAAGAGTTGAAATGGGTCTTCAGAGATGAGCAGAGATTAGTTGGTTGATCATAGAGGGAAGTAACTTCCTGGGAAAAGAACATCATCCAGAAAGTCAGAGATGAGAAAGAGGAGCGATCCTAACATGGCACTGCTAATGTGCAGTCCCCCAGGAAATTTCCTCCACTGGTTCAAACACATGTTCAAACCAATTTGCAAAGAAGTATGAATAGAAAGGGTATCAATGGTAACGTTATAACAGGTGAAAGGGTATTAATGGTAACATTGCGTATAACAGAGGTGAAACAACGTAAATGTTCGATGGAAAAGAATTGGTTAAATAAATCATGATATATCCAGCTTTGGCATATTTTTTAGCTTTTAGAAGTAGATATGGATTCACATGTTTATTTGGGAAGATTGAAGAATTACTTCTTGAATGATAAAAAAGCACATGCAACATAAAATGCACAACATAAAATTTTATCATAAAATGATAAAATGCAGCATGTGGGAAGGATTGTTTTCAAATACATACAGGTGTTTGTGTGTAGATTACTGTTGACTATTCATTCAGCCATAGTTTTACTGACTTTTTTGCTATTTTTTACAGTAGCTACCCTTCTTTAGTTTTCCTTCTTTCTTTTTCTTCCTTTTCCTTTATTCTTTTGCTTTTTATTAAATGAACATACTTATTTTTATCCTCTACAGAATGTATTTGGGCCTCTTTGCCTGCTTGCCAGGGCAATATCTATGGCGAACGTATCTTACTCTGCAAGCCTATCTCTATCTTCCTCGATAAACTTTTTTCTATCCTAGCCTTAAAATGCAAACAAACAGACAAAAAAAAAATCCTCAAAGAATGTATTTGTGGTTTAAAGATAAGCGAAAGATAATGTCATTCTCTTGGTTTTGTGAATTATCTTCCACTTAGCTAGCTGATGAAGACGGCACTTAACTTATTGTCTCATACATGACAACCTCCTAGGAAATAGTAGCTCATGTCTGCTGGATTTAATCCAGTCAGGACTTGCTATTTACAGGTTTCTTCATAAAAATACAAAAACTTCATAAAATTCTGTTACTTAAATGTAATGGACAAAAATGAGGACACCACATATGGCAATGATAAAAAATGAATAAATATCATACTGAAACATGTTTCAGATTTATAAAACTTGTACATAGTCCCTTTTCAAAGGGATAGTCAAGTAATTGCTATTTGTTCATACATTAAATAGAATTAAATTGGTTATTTAACTTGTAAGTTGAATGTTGCATTGGCATTTACAATCCATTATTGTATCTACGAAAAATGGGACCTAGCAAGTGTACACTGAATTTGTCAGGAATTAGTTTTGACCCCTGCATGATGGTACTTACCTGTGATTTCACCTCCTCTGGAGACTGAGCTGCGAGGATTGCTTGAGTCCAGGAGTTTGAGGCTGTCATGCATATGTTTGTGTTTATGAATAGTCACTGTCCTCCAGCCTGGGCAACGTGGTGAGGTTTTGCCTCTTTAACAAAATAAAATAATAAAATAAATTACCTTGATAAACTCAGGGCCTTTGCCTGGTGAAAGAGAATAGTCTGGAAAATGCTTTAAAGTGGAGGCTAAAGTGATTTTGATGGCAGAGGGGTGGTCTAAGAGCTGAGATGATTTTCTCATCGTCTGACTTCACTACAAACATATTTGCAGTTGACAAGACAAAAATACCCTGCCTTGAGAGAAGCTGATTTATTGGTAACAGAGTATGAATATTCAGAGATGAGAGCGGCTTAAAGTCAAGTCTAATTTATTTACAACAGTCAATTGGAAGTGACAGAAGTGAGAGAAGATCTGCAGTGTCAATGAAAGGAAAGATTTTAAATGCTAACAAACAATTAACAACTGAGTCAATCTGAGGATCAGAAGCATTTGAAAAGCATTTTACATGGGGAAATATTTAGATTTGGGATTCAATGTTAACAACTTTACCACTATGATCATATACTGCTATGTCCTTTAGCAGAATAAAATTATTACTTCAAAGTCAACTTAAGTTTCTTATTCACTACAAGCATTTTCCAGGTATAGGATGGCCCAATTTTCTTTTTTCAAATGTACAGTGCCCATTATTAAAGGGGCAATTCTGCATGTAAGAAAATATTAATAATGCAATGTACATAAGTAAGCAATGCAATTAATAATGCACATTTTTTTGGTAGAGTGATGAGTTGGTTTGCTTATTATTTGTCAATCATCCTCTTTATGAATGGGAATTCAAGGATTAAAATAAATATTTTTTAAATCTTTTAAGCAAGCACTACTTAAAATGAAATATATTTGTGAAATGAGTGCTTTAATCATATTTCGACAAGCTTTATAATGACATTCTGAAGCAGATTAATTATCTTTTTTAATGATTATACCATATAATTAGGAGGAAATAGTTTATAGCATAATATATTAATCTGTCTTTTCAGTCTGAACCAGCTTTGGAATTAGAACATTTCCATTCATATTCAAATCAACAATAGAGACCATTATGGAGATTTAGTTGCCTTGTACATTACATTTGCCTATTAGAGTTGAGAAGAAGCACAGAGTATTTAAATAGCAACTCTGTTTGATTTTATTTTTTTGATTGTTTTGCTGTGGGGAAACATGATATTTTGTGGGTGCACATGGAGCCATTTTTTTTCTAACCTATTAGAAGAAATCAATAGGTGAGAAAAAATTGGAGTTGCTCTTTAAAGTACTACAGATCAGAGATAAACCACATAACCCAATTCCTTTATTCTTACCCAATTCTCACTATGCTATTTGAAGAAATAAAAAAGCATTTTTAAGTCTTCTTCCAGGTAAAAGCCAGAAAGGGAAGAAGACTAGCTCCTTACTATAATCACTTAGTGTTCTTTTTGCTTGAGTAAAATGAAAAACACCATCAGGTCTGATCATGAATAGAAAAAAAAATTATTAAATGTCAAATATCCATTTATCAGAGTATATTGTAGAAGAACATGTTCAGCTCTACAGAGGAGGCAATTTACCTGATAATGTATTAAGCCATTATCTATTCTTCACTAAGAAACTGAGAATGAGTAAGGCATTGGCATACATGTGCTTGCAACCAGTTCTAGGTACAAGGATACGATTTATGACCATTTTAATTTTATTGAAATTAAATCTAAAGCATGATACACTCCACCATTGACAAAACTATAATTTGTATAAACCTAAAAGGAAATTGTTACTTCTTTAAAATATTACAAATGCCAAATACTTCTTTGTGTTTTAATTTGATTTTCATGTCCAAAATGTTACCATTGAACCCATGTCTTTCTCACAGAGTAAAATTTTAATTGTTTCTTTCTCCCAGTCTTGGAAACATTGTATATTGCTATGGTGTCTTTCCCTGCAACTGAATTTTTTTTTTTTTTTTTTTTTTTTTAAGACAAGAGTCTCACTTTGTTGCCCTTGGTAGAGTGCCCATCATAGCTCATAGCAACTTCAAACTCTTGGGCTAAGTGATTCTCTTGCCTCAGCCTCCTGAGTAGCTGGGACTATAGGCGCCCGCCACAATGCCTGGCTATTTTTTGGTTGTAGTTGTCATTGTTGTTTGGCAGGCCCCATCTGGATTCAAACCCACCAGCTCTGGTGTATGAGGCTGGCACCCTAGCCACTGAGCTACAGGCGCCAACCCCTCTGCAACTGATTTTTTTTTTTTTTTCATTAGAGTTTATATAAGGTGAAGAAGTTCAGAACATGCTACTCCCAAATACTGCCATATTGGCATATTGATTATTTTGAGCTGCAGAAGCTTTTTCTAACTTTCCCTTTTCTAAAGACTATCATAAAATTTCCCATGAGTAAGGTGCCCTCCTCCACTATGTCAGGAAGCAAAAAACATTTTTATCACCGGAAACTGGGAGTCACTGTTGGAATGAACCTGACAAAAACAACCTTACTAAAATAATCCTCACCTCGCAGTCCTTTCCCTATGTATTTCCCACTCACTATGCCACAGTTTACTTGGCCTAGCCCAGCCCTTTTGTCTAATCACATCTCCATAATTTACCATTCTCATATAAGCTTTGGGACCTAATACTTTCTTTGGGTCTTCAGTTTCCTTCTGAAGACTCATGTGTACACTTAAAAATAAATTTATATGCCTTTCTTCTGTTAATCTCACTATGTCATTGTAAATCTCAGGCTATCCACAGAATTAAGAGTTCAGGTAGTTATACTTTTACAGTGGTGAATGGGAAATTGCTTTCTTAACCATATTTTAATGTTTCAACAAGGTAAAATATTTTGTAATAAAGAAAGAAATCATTGATTTGTAAATGCCATTAAAGTTACAGTATAGACTATGTAATAAAAAAATCAAAATTGAATATTCATGGCCCATAGAAGTTAGAATAGCCTGATTATGCTCTTCACAATCAAAATCCTTTTGAAGGAACCACAGAAATTCATGTAACATTTTGTTTTAAAATGTTAGAAATGGAAGTTACCTTAAATGAAATTCTCTTACCGTGAGCACAAATTGACCTAAAGGCAACTCCAGCAACTTCATCTGATTTTAGGGATAGTAAGCTTAAGAACTCCCAAGGTAAATTATTACTATTAGAAATTTATTTCTTAAAATGAGCAAAATGTGCTCTCTCATGAAATTTCTTCCATCATTTCTAATTTTGGCCCTTAAAGTGAATGATAATTTTCATAAACTCTCTTTAGATGGCAATTTTTAAATAGTTTGAAGTTCAATACATTTATCTTTTCCATATGAAATTTTCTAACTGTTTACTATTTTTATATATACAAGAGGATTTTAAGGCTAATTACTTTCCAGACATCCATAGCTAAAATCCTTAGATATGCTCTTTTATGCTTTGACTCATGTCATAACAAGGAAGGATAACCTTTCAAGAGAACTGCATGATCAATTGGATATTGGTGCTAATGATAGCAGTTCTGATGTTTTGTAACTGTGGAGGCCAAGTCAGAGGAAAGTTTGCTCTATGTCCTGTATAATATAGTTTTTACCACATTTTTATATTATTTTGGAATTTGTATATTTGTGAAATGTTATAGCTGTTGTGGTGACCCCCAACCATAAAGTTATTTTCATTGCTACTTCATGAAGCTACTTCTCAAATGTTAGAACTTTAATTTATGTGGCAATTAAATTCCGTAAGATTAATGTGTTAAGAAATATTAATATAATATAGCAAAACATTGACAGAGTCAGGAAAGAAATGCAGTCCTTTCACATTAACCTAATTTAATATCATTGTAAAGAGTAAGTTAAAGGTGCTTCAAGGTCAACTAGAACCTTAGTTTATTATTACATGTTAACATGTATACAGATATGTGTGTGTGTGGACACACAATTACACTCACACACATATTAAAACGTCACCTAATGTGCACAATGCAATGGTGCATTTCAAAACTATTAAGAGTAGAGTATAAATGTCTTATCACAACTAATAAGTAAGGAAGGTGATGATTATGTTAATCAGTTTGATGTAAGCATTCCACTTCATATATCAAATCAGCACATTGTCCCCCATGAATACATTAATGTACACAGTTATGATTTAATAAAGAAAAAATAAATAAAAACAAAACAAAAGAAATGTACTTTTGAGATAGAAAGGAGTTTAGTGTAATAACTTGAGAGAAGTGGACATATACATTAGCCTGTATAGTGAATCCCGCATTCTCTTACTGAACAGCCAAGCCCCGAACATTGTTGTGAAGTTCCTGTTATGAAGCATATGTATCCAAATGCAGTTTAACATTTGAAATTATACATCACCACTATGAAATTTCTTTTGACACAGTTCAAAGTGTCTTAACAAAGGAATTGAATTGCTATGAGGAGAAAAGATTTTCAGCCTTGCCTGTGTTGATGAAGATGAAATGACCATACGTATGTGAAATACTGAAACATTTAATTAGATACGAAAATAAATGAATCTTGCTATATTTTTTAAAGTTCTTTTTTATTCTGCACAATTTGGTGTCCCTAGTGATCAACTTCAACTCTCTCTAATAAGAGTATGAAAATATGATTAAGAAGGTTTAAGATTTGAAGTTTTATATTATTTAATTATTAAGTCAACGACCAGTCAGATCATATAATATGACTATACTAGAAGCACACCATGCAGAATTGAGCTAACGAATCAAAATGGTGTGTGGTTTGTAAGCATTAAAATCTTGATGATTATTTTGCTAAAGCTAGTGTGTAAATAATATATTTTAGAATGTAACCTAATGCATAATTTTATTCACTGAGTTCATTATTTGTTTGTGTGTATGTGTGTATCTGTGTATGCCTTACAGCTGTTATTTCAAGAAACCAAGAAGGGCCAGGAGAAATGGGAAAGGCTGTGTTGATTCCTAAAGATGACCAGGAGAAAATGAAAGAGCTGTTTAAAATCAATCAATTTAACCTTATGGCCAGTGATTTGATTGCCCTTAACAGAAGCCTGCCGGATGTAAGGTTAGAAGGGTAAGTTCACGTGTTATATAATCTGGCCTATTGGTAATCCCCATATTTCAGATTTCATCTCAGTTTATATGGATTCTAAAACTGCATAGTTGTGAGTACCTGTGATATTGAAGGGATTTAGTACGGGTGTGTATGCTGAGAAATACAAACTATTTTCATTTATGGCAGAGGCCCTGCAGAATACCCAGGCCTAGCAGGTTTTTCTGCATGAGTCGTTTTGCTGGTCTTTCTTTGCTTTACCTTGCCAAATATAGAACAAATATTCTTTCTTAATAGATTTTAGTTATGCGTCACTTAACAATGGGGATATGTTCTAAAATATTGAAAAATGTCTTTAGGTGATTTTGTCATCGCTGGTGCACTTACACAGACCCCCTTATTATATACAGCCTACTACACACCCAGGGACAGCTTATCACACCTCGGTGATAAAGCTGTACTGTGTGTTACTATACTGAATAGCTAGACAATGTTAACACTATAGTGAGCATTTGTGTACCTAAACAATCTAAACATGAAAAGGTACAGTCAAAATATCGTATAACAGATTAAAAAATAATATACTTGTATAGGGCATTTACCAGGAACAGAGCTTATAAGGCTAAAAGTTCCTCTGGTCAATCAGTCAGCCAGTGTGGAGTAAAGGCGAAAGCCTAGGACATTACCGTACACCACAGTAGATTTATAAAATCTATACACTTAGGCCACACCAAATTTCTAAAATAAATTTTTCATTCTTCAATAATAAATGTATAGCTTATGGCAATTTTTTTACTTTTTTAGCTTTTGAACCCTTTTGTATTAACACTTAGCTTATAACTTAGGAATATTGTACAGCTATACAAAAACATTTTCTTACTTTATATCTTTATTCTATAAACTTATGTCAATTTTTTGACTTCCGTTTTACTTTTTAAACTTACCTTGGTAAAAACTAAAACATGAAGACATACACATTAGCCTAGGCCTATGCAGGATAAGAATCTGATATCAAGATTCCTAGGAAACAGGAATTTTTAGATTTATTATTACTTTCTGGGAGCGCTTTGTATATGCAGTCCCTCATTCACCAAAATGCTGTGATGTGTCACAGGACTATATTTTCTTGGCAGATAGAAAGTTCCATACACTTAGATTTGAGAAAGTAAATGCTCTCTTATTCTAGCATAAAAATAGTCAATACCTATATTCCTTTTTTTGTTTGTTTTTTTGGGTCTGATTCTTCCTAAATTACTTTTTGACTCTGTTATGTGACTGCTTGGGAACAACTAACGCTGAAGAACTTAATTGTGAATCACATATCAAACTGACATCTAAAAGATGTAGTAATACATTAAATACCCATGTTATCTGTAAAAATATTTGGTGGTTTTGTTATTAATCAGGTACAGGACTGTGTTTGGACAGTTGTATCTAAAATAAGATATGTAGACTTTGAGCCATCCCCCGTGATGTCTGAGATAAATGAAATTATATAAGGATGTAAAAAATGGAATTTGCAAATAATTAGTTATTTTAAAAAGCATAACTTATTTCAGTGGAAAACTTGAATTGATACACAGAAAACATGTGAACTGCCCCCGAAGCAAATTTATGCAAATACCTGTGTCTAACGTATTTTACTGCAGTATCCCTTTAGATTATTTTTACAGAATTCAGAAAATTTTCCACAGTTTAATGCTGTGTTTGGCCTTAGTATCAATCTACAAATATTGAAAGGTATATTTAGAGAAAAAAATCTAAGTAGATATTCTCATTTTTCATGAATAAGAGTGCAGATAAAAATATTTTTTCTTAGAGGCAATTGTAATGAAACTTCAGGACAATTTGGACTTAAATTCTGTAAGTTCCACCCTTACAGATGTTTAAATATTTATATTAATTAACTTAACAAATAGAATGTTTTCATATGTAACACACTTATATATAATCCTAAATTACTTAGGGATGTAAAATGGAAGAAACCACAAAACAAATATGGTACTTGTCTGTTTTAAGTGAAATTAAAATCTTTTCTGGATTACTTACCTCTGTGAAGATCTTTTATTTCTGGGATTCTTATTACACCATACACTGTATATGTTTAAATAAAATTCCAGTAAGCTGTAACCAACCTGCTGCCCTCTGTGCCCATTCCTCACAAATTTGAAAAACCTGATATGTTCTACAATTCTAATTCAGAACATTGAGAAAACTGAATATTGACTTTATAACTTGATAGCTCAGCATTAAGATTTGTTAGCATGTTTCTTATCAATTAGTAGCCTAGGATTTTGTAGATTGGTGTCACTTGGATTTGATAAGAAGGTCTTAAAGACTTCTGTTTTCAGAACATAAATAAATAAATGTCATTTTTGTTGTTTTATAACCTATTTTTATGTTAATATTTAAGGAGAGAAAGAGAGAGAAGGAATTACCAACCTAAACAAAAAACCTATTAAGATATATTAAATACATTATTTTCAGCACTTAGTATGCTAGTGTATGTATACCAAGTAGTGTTCTGTGTGCTGGGAATATAGCAGTGAATAAGGTTAAATTTCTACTTCTTGGAACTTAGAACAAACAAAAAAGCTCAGAGTGGTAAGAGGTAGAGAAGAATTGAGTAATGAGAAAAGGGCTGTTTGAGAAACTTACACTTGAGTAAGTTGATTGCATCTTAAGCACTTAAATGTTTTCATTTCTTTTTGCTAATCCTCAGAGCTATCAAACTGATCAAAGGATATATAATACCTTATAAAGATAAAAAAGCAAATATACAAACATTAAGGAGATCTACAAATGTGTATCATTTTGTTAGATAATTGCCCCAGAAAGCCTCTTCCTGCTTTCAAGTAGACCAAGACTAGTTGTCTCACTCTTTTTTTTTTTTTTTTATTAAATCATAGCTGTGTACATTAATGCAATCATGGAGTACAGTGTGGTGTTTTCATATACAATTTGAAATATCTTCATCAAACTGATTAACATAACCTTCATGTCATTTTCTTTGTTTTTGTGTTAAGGTATTTATATTCTACTGTTAGAAAGATTCACTTGTACCCTTTTAAGATAAACCATAGAGGTGACCTCACCAATCACCCTTCCTCCACCCATCCACCCCCTGCCCTCCCCTCCTCCTCCCCATATTCTTAAGCTATAATTAGGTTATAGCTTTCATATGAAAGCTATAAACTAGTTTCATAGTTGTCTCACTCTTAAAGTTACAGCTCCTTTCAATAGGGAGCTGCCTGCTAAACATCTCCTTATCTCCCAATCGGAAAACTTGCCTCATCTCCCTGTCCCAATTACCCACTGAAAATTTCAAACTTATGGCCTGCCCCTAATGGCTCTTCCTGCCAGAGCAGTGACTCCTTATTGGCTATTCTACCATCCCATCACCATTCTGACACTTCCCTAACTGAACCTATATAAGGGGGTGCTTTTCTTTTAGTCCCTCCTCCTCTTCTCTTTCTCCTTTTTTCTCTCTCCTCTCTTCTCTTTTCTCTCCTCCTTGGTGCTGCTCTGCAGCATCCCTCACCAAGAAAATCCTTGGTCTGTGAGATCCCTGCTGGTTTAGTGCTCCCCTTTCACATTTTTTATTGTTCTTTGAAAGCAGTGTTTGAACCGTATTTCCTTGACATCCCATTTTGGCTTTCTAAGGCATGCCATCCCTCTAAGCTTTGTTGGAAGTAGGAAAAAGTAAAGACTATGACTGTGATCATCATCAGTGACTTAGGGGCATGACTCTATTGCATTATTTGCAAAACAAATGGGGGAATAAAAAGTCAATTGGAGAAAGATTTTTCAAGTAGGAGGAAAAATCTTTAGACATGAAACCGTATCAGGTTCAAGACTGGGCTCTGTGTTTTCTTTTGTATCTTGAGCAAGTCCCTAACTTTTCCAGTCCCAGTTTCCATTAAACCAACAAATCACTCAAACAACCAGCATATCTATTATTATCCAATACGGGCTTAGCCTTTTAAGAGGAAAAAATGGATGTAATAGTTCCTAACTGTGTGAAATATAAAGAATATATTTATATAACTAATTATGATACTGTGTGAACACACTTGTGACTGCAAAAATAACAAAGTAAGAATAGAGCTGCCCTGAGTTCTTAGCGAAATATATATTTTTGTAAAATATTTTCAGCTCCTTGTCATTATATTATTATTATTCATGGAATTCTCTTATGCCCTCTAGCTCCTGTTTTGGATTAAGAGAAAGTTCTTAAGCAGTTGTCTACTCCATTTCCTCTTTCCAATTCTTTTTGAATAAGAAGTTAACAGTAATTATTGGACTGAATATAAAAAAGCTATTGGCAATTAAAACAAAATGCTGGCATTCTCTAGCATTTACTTGTATTCAGATATTGAATAGCACCTCTAGTGCTGGTATTAAGTTATTTGAAGGTTATGATGCAGCTTACATTTAAATATTTTTCATCAAGAAAAAAATGAGAAAATACAAAATTTATTTCAGCTATTTATATCCTAGGCCAAATCATTGTTTCTTATATATGTAGACTTGCAAGTCGATAAAGAGGAAAAGACTCTAGCGGTCTTGCATTATTACTGGAGGAAGAGCTTTAGCATACAAATTTGAGTAAGTTTCTCTCAAAGGACAAAGAATTTATTTACTGTGTAACACAGGAATAAAGCATGGTATGTGTTTTTCTGTGCTCCATCTCATGTGAGTACCTGTTCGTTGATATGGATTACCTTTCCCATAAATTAAAACATGATAAATGTAGCATCAATTGCACAAAGGAGGAAGAAAATGAGAATATTAATTGGATTTCTCATCTCTGTTCCACATCTTTTCTTTTTAATTTGAGAATGACTACAGCTTTAATATGCTGGTAAAATTCTGGCCTGTGAAGATGATCATAATTTCTATAATACTTGGATTTATGTAATGTGCTCATGTGTGGAATTAATTTCATTACCTGAATTAAAAGTGGTTTGTAAGAATGTCTACTTGTATGTCTATGTATATAAGTATACACACACATTTGAGGAAAAGAGAGACCTAAATACTATCTTTGAGGTAATAATGCTGCAATGCTATAAAATTCCTTTAAATAAGAAAATAGTGTAAAACGTATCTAGGCATGTACATTTAAGTACTACTGTGGGCAGAAAACACACTGTGTAACCTCATTTAAACTTGAATTACCCGTCTACAGTCTCTTTATGGAAGTCAATTATTTGACACTATTGCTTTGAACATTTTATTTTATTTTATTTTATTTTAACAGAGTCTCACTATATTGCCCTTGGTAGAGTGCTGTGGTGTTACAGCTCATAGCAACCTCAAACTCTTGGCTCAAGTGATCCTCTTGCCTCAGCCTCCCAAGTAGCTAGGAACACAGGTGCCCGCCACTGGCTATTTTCAGTTGTAGTTGTCATTGTTGTTTGGTAGGCCCGGGCTAGGTTCTAACCCGCCAGCTCTGGTGTATGTGGCTGGTGCCCTAGCCGTTGAGCCACAGGTGCTGAGCCTGCTTTGAACTTTAAAAAAAAAAATAGTGTTAAAATATACACAACTTAAGAATCACCACTAAGTATTTGAAAGTGCACAAATGATTGTGTTAAGGATAGAGAGGATCATTGTGTTACCTAAAATATGTGACGTTACATAAAGATCATTTGATCTGAAGGCAAGTAATAAAAAGCAGGCACAGAAAATCTCTCAGCCCTCCCTCTTCTACCTAAAAGCAGGGCATACATCCCTCTCCTACAAGGAGGAAAAGAAAAACCTTCATCTCAGAGGTGAAGATGGTGCTGAGATAAGACTTCCTAAATTAAACCTTACTAAAAAACTTACTATCTATTAGTTCTCTCATATATTATCACAGTTTACCACCACTGGAAACCTGGTGCCCTTTTTCTTTGCCTTGCTAATTCTCCAGAATGTATCGCTCTTTGTTAAACTGGCATGCACAGTATAAGCCCACCAAAATTTAATTGCTTCTTTAGATCTTCACTTCTTTTCTCTGAAGGTCTACATGATGTAAAATTGAATTATTATCATCAAATAAAATTTGTATGCATTTCTTCCTGTAAATTTTTGTCTCTTGTCAGTTTAATTCATAGGCCTCAATTACAATGGAAAGACTTGGGGTTTTTTGTTTATCTTTGGTTTTATATAGTTTTGTTTTCTTTATCTTTCTACAAATAGATTCATGTTTCTGTGGAAGAAATTTTTAGAATTCTTTTCATCTTGCAAAACTGAAATTCAATAACCATTAAACAATAACTCCACATTCTCTGAGCCCCTGGAAACCACCATTCTACATTCTGTCTCTGTGAATTTACTACTGCAAAAAACACATATCACTGGAATCATACTGTGTTTGTCATTTTGTGACTGGCTTATTTCACTTAGCATAATGTCTTCAAAGTTCTTATGTATTGTACCATGTGTCAGAATATCCTAATTTTTAAAGATCAAAATTTATTTAATTGTAATGTATAAATCACATTTTGTTTATCCATCCATCAATGGATAAATACTTAGAGTACTTCTACCCTTAGCTATTGTGAATAACATTACTGTGAATGTGGGTGTGCAATTATCTTTTGAGACCCTGTTTTTAATTCTTCTGGATGTATACCTAGAGGGGAATTGCTAGATTACATGATAGTATTTTCTGTGGAGTCACCATACTGTTTTCCATAGTGACTGGACTATTTTACATTTCAGTACACAGAAGTTCAATTTCTCCCCACCTTCACCAATAATTTTTTAGTAGAGATGAGGTAGTATCTCATTATGGTTTTGAGTTGTAGTCTTCTGATGACTGGTGACGTTAAACATCTTTTCTTGTGCTTTTGGCCATTTCTATATTTTCTTTGGTTAAATGCCTATTTAAGTTTTTTGCCAAGAAAACAAACAAAAAAAATGTTGAGTTGTAGGTGTTCATATGTTCTAAACATTAGCTCATTGTAAGAAATATAACGTGCAAATGTATACTCCCACCTATAGACTGCCTTTTTACTCTGTTTGTTGTGCCATTTAATGCACAGAATTTTTCATTTTGAAATAATCACAATTACCTATTTTTATTTTTATTGCCTATGCCCTTGGCATCATATCCAAGAAATTATAGCCGAATTCAATACCATGAAGCTTTCTGTCTCTATTTTCTCCTAAGAGTTATATAGTTTACCCCTTTTATTTATGTCATTGATCTATTTTGAGTTATATTTTGTATATGAGATAAGGTAAAGGCCCAATTTTTTCCTTTTGCAAGTGGATATTCTGTATTATCAGTAGTGTTTATTGAAAAGCCTGTTCTCTTCCCATTATATAGTTTTGGTGCCCTAGACAATCATTTAACTTTATATGCAAGGATTTATTTCTGGCCACTCTACTCTGTTCCACTGGACTATATGTCTATTTTTATGCCAGAATCACATCATTTAGATTATTGTAGCTTTGTAGTAAATTTTGAAATCAGAGTCTTTTATGTAAGATATTTAACTTTCCTTGATCATTTTTTAATGATAGTTTCTTTCTTCCATAGTTAGAAATTTAGTTTTCAGTTTTTATTCACAGCCTTAACTTTTTGTAAAAACAAAGATATTTTATTATTTTATATTTTTATCATTTATCAAGATTTTTGTGTATACCCATGGAAACGAAGATATACAATTCTTTATTATAGAATAGAACATCTCAACATTTAGAACCTTGTAATGTGAATTTAGAAGTGCCGATGTATGGTGGTGAGATGAAGGATAGCTTTAAAGGAGGATGTATTTGGAACCAGGCATTAGAAGTTATATTTGTGTGAAATTGGGATAACACAGAAATGGGACAGCTTCATGGGCAGGAAAGGAAATATAGAGGAAGAGGCCAATTCTGGTTAGAGTAAGGCCAATAAAACTACTTATTAAGACAGATTATAGGCAAATATGGGTACATTCCCTGGTTATTATTTTATTTATACTCTTCATTATTTATTTAAAGAGTTTAAATACTCAAGTTTCCCAAGTACATTTTTGTTTGTTCATTTGTTTTGTAAATTCTAATTGAGAAAGCAGGGAATCTAATTTTAATTTTCTAAATCTACCATGGTAATCATATTCTGTTTGTATTTTTCCTACTTGAATTATTTGAGATGAAAGAGTTTTTTATATTTACTGTCTCTCATGGCTATAAATGTTTGCTTCAATTTCCATTATTTTGTTTCGTTCCCTTCATTTTGATTCTGTGTGCTTTGGAGCAGAAATATTAATTTATTTAATCCTCATTAAAAATCAGAACTTATAGCAATAAAATGTGACAGATTTTTTTTTCCTAAAAAAAATAAGATTTAAAAAAAAGAAAAAGGAAAGCAAGTTTTAAAATCTGGAAGGCTTGTACAAGTAGAGAATGGCAAAAGATGATTTAGTTAATGCAGAAAGTATGAGGCCTTGTGAAAAGACAATTAAAATAGAGTGATGTAACTAGCCAGGCGGGATGATGAAAAGTCTTAAAAATAATGCCTCTCCCTTTCTTTAGACACATCAAGGTAAGCAACTATGAGATTTTGGAAGAGGAACATGGTTTGATATAAATAATATTTACCAAGAGCTATTCCTATAGTATGACATGAAAGATATTATAGATAGGAGAAGTCTGAATTTAATAAGGTTCCCTGCTGGATATTAATATTCATGAGGATGTGCTTAGAGAAGGGATTTGTGTAGCATAGTGCCCTTAGAAACATTAAGTTAAAATGAACAGGGATGATCACCATTTTTCTAGATAGCTTCAGGAGGAATGGGCAGGTAATTTTGTGTGTATAAATGGGTGTATATAAGTGTGTTTGTGCATGTATACATGGGTTTTAAATTGGAAATAAATAGGGAAGACAGAAAGGAACTGTTAGTAAAATTATCCCAATTATGCTTTGAAGTGATCTTTTAGAACTGGTGACTGGCTGGATACAAAGAAAGAGAAAACACAAGATAGGAGTCAGAATATGACCCTGCTGGTTCAAGCTGAATGACTTTGTGGTATTGCTGATTGTTTATGTATACATAACAATATAATATACACAGAGATATATACTAAACACCAATTTTAATATGGTGAAATTAATTCCACATAGAAGCTCATTAAATACATCAAAATGTTATAGAAACTATTATTGTTAGCTTCGGGCAATTTTTTTTTTCCAACATGTGGAGGTTGTAGTCATTTTCAAAAAGAAAAGATGTATATAACAAAGTTCAGAAATCCAATTAATGTATTAATTTTCTATTTCCCATTTGTAATTCAATGCTACATTTATGTGTCTGCTTAGCCCAATTTTACAAAACACAATCTTTAAGCAGTTTTCAAATTCTAATGTTGCTAAAAGGGACCAGTAGCAAGTTAGTCTTTGTGGTTCAACTGTCATTTTTTTGCTCATCACGTGAAAAAAAAAAATCTAATACACAAAGTAGTTATAATTTCTTACCAAACATTTGCAAATTGATTCAACTTAAGAAAGCAGGTAGTTCTACTAATGCTAGAAAAATGCTATGTGACTTCTGAATGAAATTCTGAGTACGTTTTATCACGGCCAGATGTTCTCTGTGCACATCCGTGTCTTAAGGGAAGGCTGAGTTGCTTCAGTGCCAACTTACAATATAGTTTTACTAAGGAGGATTTTGAATTCATAGCTAAATAGTTTAACGCAGGATGTAGAAATAGTTTTAATGAAATGGGAGATGTTGGCATATATCTAAAATTTCTCATTGTATATAATAATTAATACTCTTAAAACTTTCCAAAGCTGCCCTCTAGAAACCACTTGATTATTTTCTGATTAGCGATTTCTAGGTAAATGAGAAAATTTGAAATTGACTTTGAATTTTGATAGTTAATATTGTTATGTAATTTTTATATAAAACACAAAACGTCAAACAATGTCAAAATAAATTTTACTCATAGATGCCAGGTTCACCTTGTGATAAATGTAATGCATGTAATGGTTACAATTTTCAGATAAAATATATGTATGCATAAAAATATATTCTCTATTACATATCTGTGTGTTATATTTATAGTGTGTTCTTGTTGTATTTTTCCCCTGGGAAAAGGCATTGTTTCCATTTCTTTGTATGTTTTTGCTTTTTGTTTGATGATACAGTATATAGATAGGGAAGCTTTCACTAAAATGTCAGGAAGCCTTCTGGTATACTTAAAGAAATAGTTCATATTAGATGGTGGTCTACCTTCAAATCCAAATGGAAAGATCCAGCATAATGTAATTATTTATCACCATGCTATGCAAGATGATGTTGAATTCTATTATTTAATAACTAAAATTCAAATTTAATAAACATTTAACCAGGGTTTTCTTACTAAGCAATATTTTATAAAACGTTTAGAAACAAGTATAGCACATAGTTCCTATCCTTGGGGAACTTAGATAGCATAGTCCTTAGAAAGACATTTTCCCATTATAAAACAATTTAAACATATGAATTAATAAATTCTGGGCTAATGGTAAATGTAGCTAATAGTGTACATTTGAACTTTTACTATGAACAGAGCAGTCTATTGAACTTTCACTGTAGGTACATTTCCTCGTGAAGTTTTCAATAGAAGCCCTCTGGAGTATATCTTACATTTTATTGTCTTTGTTTTATGGATTAGGAAACAGAGAAGTTGAGGAACTTCTTCAAGGACAGAACTTTAATTCATAATTTGAATCCAGGTTGTCTAATTTTGAGTATCTACATTTGACCGCTGTGCAGGACCAAAGAACATACAAGAGGAAAACACAAGATGGAAAGTTGCACTACTGAGAGCTTCGCAAAAAAGATGAAGTTTGAGTTAGCTCTTTAATAACGGGTGTGTAGATGCAGATAAGGGAGAATACAGAAATTCCAAGTGGAAAGAAGAGCATGAAGAGATGCACAGAGTAGCATAATTCTGTAGTGTGTTAAAGAGACATTTCAAACAATAGTGCACTCATTAAAAGGACAATTCATACAGTTATGCTGACTTGTCATAAGATAAATACTCGCTGTCCTCCAGCAGGACCCAACACTGTCTATCAACCATATGACATTTCCTCTGTCCATTCCTTTTCACACTTATAAATTACTACTTCATAATTTCAGCATTCCCTTCACATCAGCAAACTCTGCTCTTCCGTCTTCATTCTCAGCTTATAATCTTACTATTTCATTGAGAAAAACAGTTGCGAATAACATACCACCCCTACTAGTCTCACCATCGCATCTACATACTTGCTTGAATTTGTAACACTGCACTCAACCTTCTCTCCTACCGCCTCGTCTGTGTTTCTGATTACAACCAGCCCATCACCTGGGTGCCCTCTGCTCTTAACTCTTAACTACTCAAGCACATTGTTCCAACAGTTTTGCCCACTTCATGAATCAATTCTTCTCTCTGTCGCAGGGTTCTTCTTTATAGCATGGGAAGATGATGATTAGTCTCCCTTAAAAACCAATACATGAACAAAATATTTTTCTAGACAACACTTTGACAGACATATTCATTTTTCTTTTTATTCAGAAAAGTTCTTGAAAAAGATGGCTGTACTCACTGTTTTAAACCGCTCTTCCCTTTGCTATTTTGTTTTAAACTCACTTCAGTTGACTTTAATTTCCACGATGTCAGCAGCATTTTTGTTGCCAAGGTCACTAATGATCCCTGTGTTGCTACATTTCATGGTCAGTTCTCAGTGCTCTGATTTCTTTACCTATGAGCACAATTTGACACAGTTGATGGCTGTCTCCTTTTTCAAGCACATTTTTCACTTAGCTTCGAAGTCACTACACTGTCCTAGTTTTCTCCTATTTCTCTGGCCATTCTTTGCCTTTGTCATTTGCTGGTTTCTATGTACCCTGTCACATGTAGGTTTACCTTACTGGTAAAACCCTGGTTTGGGGCTGTTTTCCTTTTTATTTTTTTATTTAATAAATCATGACTGTGTACATTAATACACAATGTGCTGAATTGATAAACCGTGTGGAATGCTTACATCAAAATGATTAACATAGCCATCACCTCGCTTATTTATTTATTGTGGTAAGACTTTTATACTCTATTCTTACTAGTTTGCCTGTTTTCTGTTGGTGCCCATTCCCTTGATAATTTTCTGAATTCTCTATTTTCAATATCATCCCAGTCTCCAGCCCAGACTCTTCCCCTGACATCCAGAATTGATTATCCAGCAGTTTCTTGATGCGCTCCCTTGAATACCTAATACTTATCTAAAACGTAACATGTCCAAAACTCCTCATCTTAGAAAGTGGAAACTATAGTCTTCAACATGCCCAGACCAAACCTTGACTTCTCATTCAGCTGTTCACTTCTTCTTACAACCAACATCTCACCCATCCTTTAATTCAAAATATTAGCTTTTCTCATCATCTCCACTGTTACTATGCCAGTTAAAGCTCTGAATTTTCTTTAACCTCGACTAACTGTGGTAAGCTACTTAGTGGATCTTGTTGTGTTTCCTTGATTGATGTTTCTTTGGCATCCTTTGGTCTCTGATTAATATAGCAGTGTCAGTGATCCTATTAAAATATAAAATCCTTTTAAATAATACACCAATTCGTGCTTATTTCTCCCTGTTCTTGGTATAGGTGAACACCTGGGCACATCAAGAACACTTCTATTTCAAAACTTTTTCACTTTGTAGCCTCTCAGCATGAGACTACGTGGGAGGTTTTTCCTCTGAATATCTATATGGTTTGCGCCTTTATTTCAAGCTCTTTGCTCAAATGTCATCTCTCTAAAGCCACGTTAGATACAGTCACACCCACCTAGGATACTTTCTACCTTCTTTCTCTGCTGTATTTTTCTCCTTTACGCTACTGGCTGTCTAATATAATGTGCGCTTTACCCCCTTATCTTCTTTATTTTCTGTTTTCCCCACTAGAACGTAAGTTCACTGAATGCAGAATTCTATGCATGTTTTACTTGCTGCTATATCCCTAGTTCTTAAAAGAGTATTTTTTGTATTATAGGCACTCAATAGATATTAATGGAGTGAATTTATAAATTAATGAATAGGTGTGATGGGCAGAAAAGTTCGACTTTGATTTTCGATCTACAGAGAGAGTTTATAGGTTTGTAGAGCGATAACCAGCTGATGAAGCGTTTGCTTATTTTGGGATGAGATTGCATTCTTGTCATATTCCCTCCCACCCCAGCAGGACAATTTAGCCTGGAACAGTGTAAGAAAAAATAGACATTGGAAATGGTACAATGTTGAGGATTAATATAATGTTGTCTATAAAAGATCAAGAAAAATCAAAGTAGTTGGAGTTTAGCAATAGCTAAGAAGGATGAAAAAAATGCTAAAATTAAAATTGACTATCCTTTTAGCTTTCATTTACTGAGCAATTACTGGGCACCAGTAACTATGCTAGATGTTTATAAATCGTCTACCTGTAGGCCCCCTCTGCAATTAGGCTTAAAAGTAAACGAGATTACTCTCATTTTACTACATGTATGCTCCCTGACCTCAGCAGATAGCTGTGCAGAGCACAGACTCACCAGGATGCCGTGGCCTCAGCTAACTTCTCTCTGACTCCACTTCTAACTTCTCCATGTCCACTTGCCCTTAACAATTCAATGCTCCTTGATCCCAAATTTAAAGGTACAAATCTTCAACCACTGACTTACTTTCTCCACCCAGCCCTTACAGTCTCTTGGATGCTTTCAGATTTCCCATCTCCACACACCAGGGAAACCTAGTCAAGTTGCTGTCTGTTTCAGTCCATTATGGCACCAGAGGATCCTTTCAGGTTATGTTTTCACAGTCAGTAAATATCTGTGCAGGAGTTAGATGCTGATCTCTAAAGCAGCTACTGCTTCTGATAAAAAATATTTTGGGGTGCCTGTCACTTGGCTTGGGGATGTCATTCTTCTCTGCCTCCCGAGGAGGAAATGCTAACCAGTGCCTTTGAAATTTTTTTCTTCGTGAACTGTTCCAATTCCTAATCTGCTCCCATAAAAAGCTGGAGCTAAGTGATAGGGTTTCATAGTCACTGTATCAGTTCTCTTATTTTTCCAGCAGCTTCTGTTGGAAGTTTTGGGTTACTTATCGTGTGTTTTTCTTATTGCATTGTACTTATCCACATTTGTGTGTTATCATATAGTGTACAAGCCTCAAAGGCAGGTTTGGGACAGGACTCTCAGACTTCAAAGCTGTGCCCTTTCTTATGTCCCTTACTTGGGTTTCTTGAGGTGGTGGAGGACACTGAAATATTCATGCAAAGAGGGGAAAATGGTAAGGATATCAATATCATAAAGGGCAAGCATAAATATCTATGAAATGCTGCTGTGTACTTGGTTCAGTGAAGATACATAGACTCAGGGTCCAGTGAATGTGTAGTGTATGCTGAAAGTGTGTTCAATAGAATGAATATTTCTGCATTTAGGGGATTGAAAAGTTCATGCCAAATGCATCTAAATGATTGAAGTAGAGTGTAGAGTAGAAAACAAAGAAAAATGTGAATCCTATACTGGTATCATTTTAGGGAGTTGAGCATTGGTAGGCATTATGGTGGGAGTGGAGAGAAGAAAGAACACCAGGAATGATTAGGTGGGTGGCTGCGACAGATGGTGTGGACTTTGAATAAAGCAATGTAGAGGGTGGTGGATAAATAATGCTGAAAGTGGCATTGGGGTGTAAGAAAAAAATGGGTAATACTACTCCAAGAAGTCAGAGAATATGCGATGAGATTAGACCTTTAAATATTTGTTCTCTTTGATAATTAAAATGATGTAACAACAAATAACACTTGGAAAAACAAGCTTTCAATGTCCTTATTATAACCTTTTATCATAACCAAGAGGACCAGTGTCTAGGAAAAGATAAGGCTGAGCAACATAACAGAATAGGTGAATTTTTTCTTTTGAAAACTTATTTCCTAGTTTTCCATACCACCACAAGAGCTCCATAAAAACAAACAAAAAATAAGAAAAAACTCTGGAACAGGAAAAATTGTCATAAAGCTGTAATTTACTAACAAAGAAGTTATTATCGGTAGAAGAACCTCCAATGGAGATATGTGGGGAAGTATCTATTTAATTGTTAAATTTTGTGTCCTATACAATTCCAAAACAATATAACTTTTAAAAAGACATTTGGTGCCTTTCATAAACAGTTTTGCTCCTCGGAGAGCTCATTCAGCTGTGAGTGATTTTAACGGAAGTGATTTGCTGCAACTGTTTGCTTAATAGACTGTGTCGTAAAATTGCGGCCCAGAAGCAGGAGGCTGAGAGGGATGAGGTGGACTGAGATACACACATTTCAGTTACGGTCTGAGTGCGGTAGATGCAGACGAGACAGCCTAGTGGCAGCTGTACAGTTATCATGGTTTCATATTATTTTTGGTAATATAGTGGCTAGACAGAGATACGGACTTCCTAATAAAATATATTAATTTGTTTTTATATATATTCATTCAATATTTGTGTCCTACAAAGAACACTATTAGACAGAGAGACTGCGTTAAGTCACACAGAGTCCCTTCCTCACTGTGTTTACGAATGTCAGCAGAAGTATATTTGTTGACACATTTTCGCTTTATCACCATGAAATTACACTGATGACAGTGTCAGTTTGGTGCCACCTTTAAATATATGAATAGCTTTAACCATGTCCTTATTATATTTACGGTATCCCTTATATACAGTTATGATGGCCATTATTATTACTTATTGCTTAAATATTTTATTACATTCAACATTCATAATAGCAGAGGAGTTGATGTCACAATCGTCACTTATAGATGAGGCAATGAAGGTCCACAGTAGTTAGCTGAGTTTTCTAAAGCCATTTATGAAAAAAGACAAGATTTTGTCTCAACCCACGTTCTTTAAATCCATGAGTATTCCCTTACTCATCCCACTGCTATTGTCCACTTGTCACTCCAGCTGTGATGACTGTGATAATGAGGGCTGTTTCCATTTGACGTGCAGCAGCTGGAGTGGCTCTGTGTTCCTTCATATTCTTTAGCTTAATTAGAGTTCCATCTGTATAGTAACAGCCCTGAAGGAATCCTAGGAAGAGGGATAGTAAATATAGATGAATAACCTGATGAATGAGATAACAATGGGGAGTTAGTAGAAACAGTGGAGATTAAATAGGAGCATGGAGAAATACCTGTTTTAGACTGTGATTTAGAAAAAAGAAACCAGAATTCAGATAAGTAAAACATTTCTAAAAGTTTCTCCTCTGTCAAAAGCTAATTAGGTCCCTCATTTCACACCATTTATATTCCAAAGGTCATAGGCCTTTATTTATAGAATATAGGGCGGCGCCTGTGGCTCAAAGGAGTAGGGCACCAGCCCCATATACCGGAGGTGGTAGGTTCAAACCCAGCACCGGCCAAAAAAAAAAAAAAACCAAAAACCAAACATACGTGTGTGTGTGTGCATGTGTTGACCTTATATTATCCAAGGTTTCTTCTAAGTCTAAGATTTTTTTTTTATTAAAATGAGGTCTTTCTTAAGATGTAAACTCTACCTGATGAAAATCACTGGACTTCTCGGCATGCCAACTTGTGCAAAACCTCTATATTGCACTGAATTACAGATGCTGAGTATATGGAAAACCTTCTAGTAGGCATTAATTCAAGCATTATTTAGAACTTTAAAGCAGAAAAAAATTAAGAATGGATCATTGAAAAGGAGCAACTAATCCAGAAATTTATATTTTTAAGGCAAACCTGGCAATAGGGGAAAATGACCATTAAAAAGGCCCCTACAGAGATCTTTGGGTGATTAATGACTTAAATGTAACGGAAACATCCATGGGTTATATGTAACATTACATTTTTGTGTTACGTGAATTAAATCTGGTATTTTGAGTTATAGCTTAAATATTCATATGATTTAAAAATGACATTTTCTAAACAAAACGTAATAGAGACATAAGGTAACTGCACTTCCAGGAAAAATATAAGCAGTTCATTGAAACATATCAATAACCTCAACTTGATATTCAGGGAAACAGTGCATATAGGGGTTGGGGCTCAGGAGAAGAAATACTATTACATAAATACAGAACTGTTAAGTTAAAAACTTCATTTAACTTATCAACTTAACTGATTTGTGTAATTTTATTATTGAAAAGTTATTCTTAAGGAACATAAGAAATCACATTGATGTGTCAGCCTCACATACCAGTACTAGTGATGTAAATTTAGAATTGGATTTTAGAATAGATATTTGAATTTGAACACCACACACACACACACACTCAGGGTTGATAAAATTAAGAGATCTGAAAAAGAATCAACTACATTATTTATTAGAACTAAAAATGACTTTTTATTTTCTAATAAATCTTGACTTTAAGGAGGACAGGGATTGAGTCTTCTTTTTCATGATTATAATCCTTATATCTAGCAAAATATATGACAAATCATATAGACTTAATAATTATATCATAAATAATAAATACACTTTTCAAAACCTGAAATTGAAGTGAAAATCTCAGACCAAGTGAAAGTATGCAAACTTCCTCAAAAGAGTTCCAAAAATTAAAAAAAAATTAGAAGTTGAAAAGCACATGAAAATAGTATGATCCAACTTTTTTCGCATCTGAAGTCAATATGAAATTAATGTCAGTAAAAATATTTTTCTTTAAGTAGCAGAAAAACATAAGCGAACAAGTGTCCATTAGAAGTTGGTTATCTTTATTTGGAGATTTTTTTTTTTCCCTCCTTCACTGTCTACCAAAATGAAAAGCATCAGTAAATTGGAAGGAATTTTCTTGTTTGTTATTTTTCTTTTGAGGGAAATTCCTTTCCTTTTTCTTTTTCTTCTTTTTATTAATTCCCCCATACACTATATATTTATTACAATTTTCAGAGAATAGGAATGAACCAATCAGTCAGAAGTGCATGCTTAAATTTACAGCCTCAGAATATCAGCAAAATACAAATTAGCTTTAGAAAGGACAACCCATTTATTAGAGTATTTAATCATTTTATTACATTCTTAAATGCTTATTTACATTTTGTTATTTGTGGTTTTCTTTTAGTTCTTTAGTTTCCAGGAGAATTTAGAATTGCTGGAATCTAATTTACTAGGATAAGATGCAAAACAGGCTTCTGATTTCTTATAATAGAAGAATTTAAGGGATATTTTGGATCATTCCATTAAATGAAGAGGGAGTTTAAAAGAAGAGTTACCAAAATGCACAGATTATGGGTTTTGGCTGGAGAAAGTGAAATTAAACCAGGATCTGGGCTCCAAGCTGAGAAGAAAATTACACAATGAGAAAGCCCATTAGTGGAACCCAGTAGAAAGAGAATCAGTGGGTCAAACTCCACAGGTAGCAGAAGACTCAATGAATTATAAGTTCAAGAGAGTACTGAGCAGAGGAACTTTTTTTTTTTTTTCGTAGAGACAGAGTCTTACTTTATCGCCCTGGGTAGAGTGCTGTGGCATCACAGCTCCCAGCAACCAGCAACTTCTGAGCTTAGGTGATTCTCTTGCCTCAGCCTCCCGAGTGTCTGGGACTACAGGTGCCTGCCAAATTGCCTGGCTATTTTTTTGTTGCAGTTTGGCCAGGACTGGGTTTGAAACCACTATCCTCAGGATATGGGGCCATCGCCCTACCCACTGAGCCACAGGAGCAGAGGAACATTTTTTCTTGGGAGCTCTGCATACAAGGCTATCACTATTTTAGGCTCTGTTGTTATGTGTTTTGGTGTCATGACTTAGGTCAGGTATTCTGGACAATTTCTCCTAAAGTCTCACATGTCTAAATAAAATAGCCTTCTTTTATTCTGAAAGGTTCCAGGATCCAGTGATTGCTCATATGGTAAGGCATATTCTCTGCCATTTGGAGATTTACCTTCTGGCTGAGGAAAAGTGAAAAGTACACAAGATATACTTCGTATAATCAACTGGTCTGTTTCTGCAACAGACCAGAGATAGCACTTTAAAAATTCTGTTCTTCTAAGGGTCATAGAGGAATTCTGATATTTGTTGAGTTTTAATGATTAAGCAACTTTCAGGAATTAGTTTAAATATCTGAAAGGTTTTTTAAAAAGCCAGTCTCTTCATTAAATGAGCTTCTGGGAGTCATCACAGGAACAGCAAAATAAAGCAACAGCTTTCCCTTTTTCCCTTTCCTCTCCTTCCCTAACACCTTAGCCCTAAGTCATTAGGTGGGACTGATCATGAGAGGAGGGCAACGTGAGCCAAAGTAGAGCCAGAACCCTCACAAGGAAGAAAAGAAACCCATGTGTTTTGAAATGTGTCAGAACTGGCAGAGAACAAACAAGGCAACCACATGAACATCAGAGCCCAGGCAGGGTAAGGAGAGAGTCCTGGTGGAAAGGCAGCCTTGGATGGAGGGGACACCTGGCAAATCTTGTGGAAAGTGGCCAGGCATGGCATGTCCAAATCTGAGTAGGCTTAGAAGGTATCCTTGTAGGGTGTCAAAGCCTGAATGGAGTGGGGTAAAAAATACATTTATAAGGGAGAAGTGCTTTCATCCAGCCAGATTAAAGTACCAAACTGGTAGCAAGGGATTCAGTGCACAGGGAGAGTCAGTTTGGCAGAAGGAGCTGGGCCTCAGTGGGGTGTGAAGGCTGCCCATGAAGGACTGGTACAGGGTGGTGCATTGGAGCTGGGGCACCATGAGGAGGGCTGCTGTATGGCAGAGTGCTTCTGAGCAGTGTGTCAGAGATAAGAGATTTATTTTAAGAAGTTGGCTGACATGATTATACAGGCTGACAAGTCCAGACTCTTGAAGGCAGGTTGGCAGGCAGGAGACTTAGGGTGCTGTACTTAGAGTTCGGAGTGTCTGCTAGTGGAATTTCCTCTTCTTCAAAAGAGGTCATTCTTTTTTTTTTTTTTTTAAAGTATATCATGCCTTCTGGGCGAGGGGTCCTTTTATAATTCGAACTTTACCTTGGAAATAAGAACCATGTAATTTAAAAATTTGTACCCTCATATTAATATGAAATTAAAAAAAACTCATACAAAGTCTGGGGGAGGGGGGCTTCAACAGATTGGATGAAGCCCACACACCTTATGGAGGGTAATCTGCTTTATTCGAAGAGCCAGAGTAACATTTTAATCTCATATTTAAAAATCCATTCACAGAAACATCCAGAGTAACGCTTGACCAAGTATCTGGGTACTGTGGCTTAGCCAAGTCGATGCATAAAATTAACTATCACACCTGGGAAGTAGGCTCTGAGGTGTATGTAGATACACCTTAAAATCACTATGGCTGATTTTAAGCTACCAACTTGACATTGTTGCGTATGAAGCAAAGGATAGTCATTTAAATGGGGTTGGCTCTTGTGAGCAGGTACTAGCCTACTACACCCCACCTTGTAAATCTATGATGCTTTATAATGGAAGCTTCAACCAACCCTATGGAGGGTTTCAAAGATGGGATTCTCCTTCCAAAATGCACCCAGACTGGCAAAAATGGGTCATATCACTACACCCTGAATTGATTAATCATTAGATATAGGCTGCTTTTGGAAGAGTACAGGGTTTTGAGAAAGGCAAAACTCTTCAATTTAGGAAGTCTTCAAAACTGGGCTGGTAAATGAGCACTCCCAGCAGGTTGAAAAACAAATTGTTTATTCCTAGATGAGAATCAGTGCAGCACATCAAAGCCTATCATGTCCAGTGAGGAATCTCCCTGATTGGCTCTCCCTTAATTCATAAGAAGAAAAAGAAATGAATGTATGTACACACACATGCATGCGTGTATTTACACACAAATATATATAATTTTTTTTTTCTTCTATAAGATGGTTTTTTCCTATGATATTGCATCTTTATTTCCAGTCTGTTTTACTAAGTAGTAAATTACCAGCTATGGTAGGTTAAATGATACCACCCCCGAGAAAACTTGTCTATATCCTAATCCCCAGAATATGTAATGTTATTTTATATGCCTAAAGGGACTCTGTAGACTTGAGTAAGCGTATTCAGATCAAGAGAATACCTTGGATTATTTTCATCTCTGTGGGCCCAGTGTAATCACAGGGTCCTTGCAAATGTTGTCAGAATCAGAGAAAAGGCCATGTGACAACTGTCACTGAAATCAGGGTGATGCATTCTGGAGATGAATGAAAGGACGCACACCAAGGACTGGATGCCAGATGGATATTACATGCTTTAGTAGATTCCTTTGATTCATCCTCTGCAAGCCAGAAAAAGCAAGGAAATGGGTTTTTCTCTCAAAGCCTGCCCTGAGAACACATAGATTTGTGCCTTTTGACTTCAGAATTCTGGCCTCTAAAGCTGTGAAAGAATAAATTTGTGTTATTGTAAGCCACCACTTTCATGGTAATTTGTTATAGTAGTTATACGAAGCTAATGTGCCAACCTGCCCCCAAAAGAACATCCATAATCTATTTAACATTTGCAAGGCCTCGGAAGAGCCCTTTGAGGGTATGTGAGCAGTTCCTGTGGTTTGATCCTTGTACCTAATATGTTGCTTTGGTTTCAAGGAGGAGAAGTTATCTCTGACTAACTTAAATGAGAAGTAAATGTATTTATAGTATATGAAATGCAAAGGAAGAGGAAGACATGAATATCTGAATTCATAAGAACCCCTGTATATCCAGAACAGAAGCACAGATGCCGGGGGAATGGACTCTATGTGAATTTCAGGCAGACCAAGATTCAAATTCCAAAAACAGCCTTTTTGTCAGTTTAGTAGTTGGGTCATGGAACTAGTCTTTAACTGCAGAACGAGTGCATTTTTAATTGACAGGCCCACCACATTACTCAGAATTTCCAGCTCCAGGAGAGAGAGAGACTTCACCTCCCCTTTGCCTTTTTGTTCCATCTGGGCCCTCAGCCAGCAGGATGGTGCCTGCCCACATTGAGTGAGGGCGGCTCTTCCTTACTCAGTCCCTTGACTCAAATGCTAATCTCTTCCAAAATCACCCTCACAGACATACCCAGAAAAGTGCTCTACCAGCTATTTGGGTATCCCTTAATTCAGTCAAGTTGACATCTAAAATTAACCTCCATCCCCTCTAAGACTATCTCTAGTAGGGGAGAGATAGGAGATTTGGCTGAATTGTTCTCTACTTTGTTTACAGCAGCCATATAAATGATTTACTCAGGTCTATACCTGCTTCCCGGAATAATTATTAACGGTTCCCCCTTTTACTCTCTAAAGAACACAGTTTAAACAATAAATTATACATTGTTTCCTAACTGGATATTCTCCTTTAAAGAGGCAGTATAGGGAAGTGACTAAGTCTCAGACTTCTGCTGTCATCTGAAACCTGGAAATATGTCTACCTTTCAAAATTATAGAGAAAATTAATATGCAAAAATTAATATGCTAAATTATTGCAATAGCATCTGACTATTCTTACCTGTTTCTTGTGTTGTTATTTTATAGTCCCTCCAGTAAATAAATATTAAAATGACCTTATAATAAAATTTCAACACTAAATTATCCAGCACTGATGGCAGGAAGAAAATAAGGTTGATTTAACACATATACATTTGGGAATAAGTTCTGTGGTTTGCTGGAAAAACTTTAAATTCAGAAGCCTTGAGTCGAATCCAAAATCTTTCAAGTAGTACTTGTGCCTTCAGTAATTTGCTAAAACTTTCTCAGCCTCAGACTTCTAATTTTTTTGGTTGTAAATAATCAAAAGGATATCTTTAAAGCACACAGTATCTTCCTGGCTCATTAGATGCTCAGCAATATTAATTTCTCTCTCTCTCAGATGAAAAAAATTTATTGAGGCATAGAATTATTTTTGGAGTCCAAACGATCAACACAGATACTTGAAAGGAGTTTTCTAAACTCCCCAAGGTAGAGAGTCTTCCATCCTCAAATGCTCCTTATTAAGTAACCAAATTCTCTTTGCAGGGTAAAGTGGGAGGGGGGGTTAAGAATACCTGCCGTGCTAGGAACCTGTTCTCAGTTCCAGTTTCTTCTCACCTACTCCACAGGTAGCATTTTCCTATGGTGTGAAACATCATGTATGTAAATCCATACTAGAAGCTTGTGTGTTTAATTTATGAAATGTTTTCATGTTATGTATCTCATTTTAACATCAAAACATCACATGAGTTGGCAAATCAGATATCAATCCCATTTTACAGATGGGAAATATGAAATTTCAAGTGGTTTCTTGACTTGCCCAAATAATACTGTTAGTAACTAGAAGACACAGGCAGGATATAAACCCCAGTTTTGTTAGCTCCAGAGCAAACGCTTTGTCTGCTTTCAACACTTTGAGTTACTTGACTCTGAAATAGAAGCTCCTAGATGTCTTCAGAAGGCAGGCGCCAGGGAAGTATGAACACATAGTGCTAAACTGTTTCTCAGTTTCACAGCTTGTTTTATCAGCTATTTCAAGACTTTTCCACTTGAGAGTTTTGTGCTTCTGGCCTGCTGTGAGTCACTAATGATATAATCCATTTTGGAAGTGTTGGTAAATTATGGGTTGTGGTAATTCTGTTATAAGTTTCTTATTGCTAGTTCTTTGTAATCATTTTCTATCCTAATACATTTTTTGTGTAGTAGACATGATTCCTGTGCCCGATAAAAGAATGATATACACACATACACATACAAAGTGTCAGTCACATGAGTTTTAACTTTAGTTGACCTTAACTTTGATTGTCAAAGATGAATCTGGATTCCTGAAAAACTGAATCTTTAACTCACTTTGCCAAATAAAAGGAATTTTTGAGGATCAATGATAAATGACCATAGAACTAAAACAAATCAATGAGAAGAAAAACAAACAAAAGCTATCAAAAAATGAGCAAAAGAGTTGAACAGATTTTTTTCAAAAGAAGCTACACAAATGGCCAAGATACATATAAAAAAAAGTTCAACATTAGTAAACATGCAGGAACTGCAAACCAAAAGCACAATGAGATGCCCCCTTATCCCTTTCAGTATGGTTATTTATCAATAAATGAAAAATAATAGAAGTTGGTAGACATGCAGTGGAAGGGGAATGCTAATATACTATTGGTGGAAAAGTAAATGTTTACAACTTCTAGAGAAAAGAATATGGAGAGTCCTAAAAGAAATAAAAGTAGAACACCATTTGATCCAGCAATCTCTCCACTGGGTATCTACCCAAAAGAAAATAAATCATCATATTAAAAATTACTTGCACTTGAATGTTTAACACCACACAATTCACAAGTGCAAAGATAATGGAATCAACCCAAGTGCTCATCAACTAATGAATGGATAAAGAAAATGTGGACTATGTATACCACGGAGTACTCCTCAACTATAAAAGGGAGGGAAATAATGTCTTTGCAGCAAACTGCAAGGACCTAGAAGACTTTATTCTAAGTGAAATATCTCAGGGATGGAAAGAAAATATCACATGTTCTCATGTACAGGAGCTATATGATCATAAAGTGGTGTAATCAACATTGGAAATTATGGAAGGGGAAAAGCTAGAGGGGGACAAGGGATAAAAAAAATCTATCAGGTGCAGTGGCCATTATTCTAGTGATGAGTACACTAGAAGATTTGACTTCAGCATTATAAATCATCCATATAACAACAACAAAAATACTTGTACCCACTACATTTGTTGAAATAAAAAACAGTTCTTTGAACTTAAATTAGATAGATAAAATTTAATTGCAATAAGTTTGCAGGTTATGATTGTTTTTGTTATCTTTGCAAAGAAAACTTAAGATGCATTGAAATTGTATAGCCTCAGCTTCTTTTATTGGCTGGATGGGCTATGTGGATTTAGCCAGATAGCTCTTGAGAATGTTTGCAAACTCTTTATCAAATACCAAATTGCTGTTAAGGGAGTGTAGACAGGGCAGATGTAGTCACACTCTCAGCTGCTGTGGGCATTACAACCATAGGGCTCTGCATCTTTGAAACCATATAGGAAGCAGACACCAAGCTGTAGAGTCAGAGTCTGAGAAACAAGTGAAATCCGGGATACAGAGATTGGTATTAAATCAGAGAAAAAATATGAGATTTCTTAAATTGACATTCATTTCCATGTGCACCTTGGAAACTATTTAGTGGAGTAGACGCACAACGAAATTTGAAAAATGAACAACAACTTGCTTAAAATAACTTTTTCTGGTCACAGGAAGTTTTAAAGCAAGATAAGTTTAGAACATTTGACTGTGTAAGATTTAGTTGAAGATATAACCTTTATTTCCTTTCCATTATGTAAGGATAAATAGGATACTTGGTGTTTCCTATTGTTCACTGAATTTGTCATCGGGAAATAAAACTGAAGCATTTTGAAACTTCCAGTCAATTATAGAAGTGTGACTTCTGTTTCCATTTTTGCTATCTCTCATTTTTTTTATTGTTGACTGTAATAGAGCCCTACCACATTTTCCTAGCTACATCTCTATTATCATAAGGAAATATTTTCGGTCTTGAGAAAATGAGGAAATCTTGTTGACATAACTATATTGCTCTCCATATACTTGCATAGAAAGCCATGGATGTTAAAAATAATTTATCCTAAGTTCTTATAATAACTAACATATTTTTTTCCTGAGAAAATAATGAATAATAGCCCCTATCATTTTGTTAGTTTGATTAGAGAAGTTGTAATTTCAGGATCTCCAGCCTTTGGAAAGAACCAGTAAGCCAAACATCTGTGCATTGGGGGCTTAACTCATCACTGGAGAAATTTTACTTTCATCTATCTCTTTTCACTTTTTGAAGTAGTTTATGTAGTAAATATGTCTGTACATGACACAGCTAATCTGCTGATCTCAGCTGTTCTCCTGATCAATACTGTGGTCAAATTAATTTAAAGAAATCCACATAGATCACATAACAAAACTCTTCCAACATACTGTGGTTCATTCATTTTCATGCAGAAAGACATGAGTCTTTCTAATGTCTGAATAGCCAAATTTACACACATACAGGGAACATGAAAAATACCAGTCAGGTGGCAGAACTGAAAACTATTCTGGAGGGAATACTTCAAGCTAAATGGGATCCTTAGTGTTAATTTGGAACAGGAAGGATGTTTTTACCAAGCTGTTCAGAGACTCTTAACCTTTAAATGCCATAGGCTCCTTGAGAACGCTGGTTAAACTTGTGGAGTCTTTCTCATAATAAAGTTTTAAAATATACAAAATATAAAAATACATAAAAGAAAATAATTATATTAAATTATAATGGCCAGATATTTTTAAAATAAATTTATAATGGAGAAATATGTATTGTAATACTACCTGTATCTTGATGTACCTCTAATAACTACCATAATTTCAAAGTAATGATGAGCATAGATGATTACCCTAGATACTTCCAACTAAATTGTGCATATGAAAATATCTGTGATTTTATTAGTGACAGAGTAACAAGTATTGCAATGTGTTCGTGACTTTCTGTCTACATTCACAGTTAATATTACCTCTTATTAAAATAAAGAATATTCTTGGGTGGCACCTGTAGCTCAAAGGAGTAGGGCACCAGCCCCATATGCCGGACGTGGTGGGTTCAAGCCCAGCCCTGGCCAAAAATAAACTGCAAAAAAAAAAAAATGTTCTTTTTTCCCTCATCCAAGTTTATGAACTACTGAATTATAAAAATGGACCCCTCCTTGGGGCAGTAGAAAACAGGATAAGAAACCCAGTGTTAGGGATCCCTCTGATAATTAAAAATGAGAATAGCAACTTTAGATTGCACAACTTTGTTTTAACGTACACACGTAGAGAAGAAGTAGAACATTGTTCATTTTGTATTAGAATTTCTTGCTCTTGGTTATGGGAATCTGAGCCTCTTTGGAAGTCAGCATGATGAAAGGTATTCTTGTTCAAGTTCTAGTAGAACATGCAATTTAATTAATAAATATTCATTTTAAGAAATTCTGGTATCAAAAGAAAGTTTATTATGGATAATGGTATAGACACTATTATGTAAAATACAAAAGAAGAAAATCATGATTGAAATGTTCCTTCAGTTTGTAGTTTTTTTGTGATGGTCATTGTGCTATTCATATTTTCCTACAAAAATGCTGATTTGGAAAGCATACACATTATATGTATTTAGCATATGAACTAAAGCTATGGAAAATTTCTTTTTTTCTTTTTTAAATTTTTATTATTATCTTTTTTTTTTGTAGAGACAGAGTCTCACTTTATCCCCCTCAGTAGAGTCCTGTGGCATCACAGCTCATAGCAACCTCCAGCTCTTGGGCTTAGGTGATTCTCTTGTCTCAGCCTCCTGAGTAGCTGGGACTACAGGTGCCCGCCACAATGCCTGGCTATTTTTTTGTTGCAGTTTGGCCGGGGTCAGGTTTGAGCCCACCACCCTTGGTATATGGGGCTGGCACCCTACCCACTGAGCCACAGGCCCCACCTGTATGGAAATTTTCTTCATGAAAATACTCAGGGACTTGATTTTATTCAACAGCTCTGCTAGGCCAAATTTATTGTTTTGATTATCTGGACTACTAGTCCTCAAATTATGTGCCGGGCACCAGCAGCATCTGCAAATTTGTATGCATTCGTTAGATATGCAAATTTATTATTTCACCCCCAACTTCAATCTAGTTAAATCATAATTTGGGGGAGTGTGGTTAATGAATCAGTCTCTTAACAAGCAGAGGATGTTGACCATCAATAATAACTAAAATTAGTTGCCAAAATTTAAACTTTGAAAGAGTTTACCTACAAAGAGTTCAGAATTCTAGTCTCATGAAAAAAGAACAGACAGAAAGGGAGGGGGGATTTGCTGTGATGCATCAGAACAATGGCATATTATTCAGTGAGAAAAATGAATTAGCTTTCCAGTCACAAAAAGTCACGGAGCCAAGAGGAACTTTAAATGCATATTGCTAGAGGAAGGCACTGTGAAAGGAGCCCAGGCTGTGTAACTCCAAGAATACGACATTCTGGAAAAGGCAAAACTATGGAGACAATAGAAAATCCATGGTTGTCAGGAACTGATAAGAGAGGCGATGAGTGGGGGTAGCACAGAGGATTTTAAAGCAATGAAAATACTGTGTGATGCTCTAATAGTGAATATGTGCCTTTACGCAATGGTGGATAGTGACATTTGTCAAAACCCATAGAATTTTGATATTATAATACCAAATGTAACACCAACACTCTAATTTAAACTATGGACTAATAATAATGTGCTGATACTGAGTCAACAGTTCTAACAAATGAACCACTTTATTGCAAGTTGCTAATAAGGTGGACATTGTGCCATGTGCCAAGAAAGCAGAGGAAAGGGAGTATGTGGAAACAGTTTCAAGTTCTCTGTAAACCTAAAACTGCTCTAAAACTAAACATTATTAAACATGTCTGTTCATACAAATACACACACACACACCAATACCAGACCAGAAAACACACCTGCCAATGCTGGGCTAGATTGTCAGTGTAAGCTCTGCAGCTCGGTGGCAGCCACTCACTTTTGAAGGAACAAGAACACACCAGTTTGCCTTATTACTCAACCTGCCATTTTAGGAATTAGATTTAGGTACTGCAGGCCTCTAAACCTTAATGAATCAAGTAATCCAAAAGTAGGTTTTAAGAGCAGAATTGTCATTAATTTATTCAACAGTTACGAAGTCTTTGCTCCTGAGAACTCTGAGCGTGTCTGCACCAAAGCTTCTCCTGCTCTTATGCCTACTTGTGGGTGTTCCTGCATGTGGAGCAGGTGCCACACCACCCTGTGAACCTCTCCATGAGGTGGGTCCTAAGACCTGGAAGCGACTTGCTGGAGGTCACACACCAGACAAGGTCCACACGAACTGGAAGAAGGAGCTCCCAGTCAGCAGCCTGTACCAAAATGTCTCGGACCACTTTGGCCTTTGACAGATTTGATGGGGATCTTTCACGTGGGGATTAGAACATAGAGTGAAGAAACAGTATCTAAAACTGGGGTCCTCAGACCAGTTAGGAACCAGGCCCCACAGCAGGAGATGAGTGGTGGCCGGCCAGAGAGCTTGGCTTATGTGTGTTTACAGCTGCTCCCTGTCCCTCCCATTACCTCCTGAGCTCTGCCTCCTTTCAGATGTGCAACAGCATTAGATTCTCATAGAAATACCAGCCCTGCTGTGCACTGTGGGTGTGAGGGATGTAGGCTGCCTGCTCCTTCTGTTCCTTCTGAGCATCTGATGCCTGATGATCAGAGGTGGAGCTAAGGGGGTCACACGAGTGCCGGGGAGCGGCTGCAAATACAGATGATCATTAGCAGAAAGGTTTGACTGCACAGAGAGCATAACAAATCAGTTGCTTTCAGACTCATATCAAACTGATTTCCCCACCCTGTCTGTATACAAATTGTCTTCCATGAAACCAGTTTCTGTACCCACACAGTTGGAGACCACTGGTCTAAAACATGGAATGCTTAGCAATGTCTTCCCTCTCTCTCACCCTGCATATCCAGTTAGTCGTGAAGTCTGTCGTTGTATCAAGTACATATCAAGTACATATTCCTCCAGTCTTTTCTCATTCTTTGAATCCCACTCTCCTCATCAGTTTCTGCCTGAGGATCTGCAGTAGATTCTTAATTTATCTCCCTGTTGCCAGCTTTGCAGTCAACTTCCTTCCCCATTCAGCCAGCTCCAATTTCTTTCACAAGTCTGCCAGAATTGTCTTCCAAATGCAGAGATGGTCATGTGGCTCCCTTCCTAACATTTTTCACTGACACCCTGGGCTAAATACCTTAGCATCATTCAAAGCCTCCTCCAGACAGCCTTTCCAAGTTCATCTGTAGCCTCAGTCACAAAGATGCCTTCTGATCCAGTCACACAGAAGCAGCATGGAATTTTTAGAGCTCTCAGTTTTTGCTTATTGTTATATCGCTTTTACCATGCCGTTCCCTTTGCTAGAATCCTCTTTCCTGACAGGTCCATCTGATAAACTCCCACTCATGTCTCACTTCCTAACAAAATCACCCCTTACTCTAAATCCTTTTTAAACTCCTTTCACCCTCTTAACTCCATCCCAGGTCTGGTAAGTAGTAATCAGCACCAGAACGTCTGTTTATACCTTTTCCATAGCATGTATTACATAGTGTACTATGATTAATTTTACATGTTTCTGTCCCAGAAAGTGCATCAGGGACTATATTTTCTTTATCTCTACCTTGCTAGCATATAGTAAATATGAAACACATGCTCAATGAACAAACGTATAGAGAGAGGAATAAAGGATTCTGCAAGTGAAATATTTAATGCTATTTTACCATAATGACTGATTTCATTACAACTAAATTCTGAAAAGGAAAATTTGCTGGTAAGTTGTATGCATGATTTAACTTCTTGTTAATTCATACTCATCTTAAAATTAAAAATGTCCATGAAATCTTTTCGAAGTGAGGGAATATGAAGAGAAACTTTGTAAAATATGGAATATCGTCTCTTAAAGCAAAGCTGCAGAGCTGTAGCATTCACTATCAAAGGAAGTTCACAGCATGCAGTGTGAAATAGAATGCTATGGTTTTCCTTTTATTATAAAGCAGGCCATGAAGATGTACTAAATTCTAATTTTTAAGAACTTTTCACCAGACATTTATAAGTAAAAGAAGCTTCAGCTATATATATATACACAGTCAAGGGAGCTTCTCAACTAAGGACATGTAAGTGTCAATATTTTTTTGTTTGGGGCCTCTCCCATGATAGAAGTTTTGCAAAAAAGAGCGTTTTCAGGAATCCAACACAATTCTATTTGTTACTTGAGTGCATATCCAATCAGATACTTTGAGAGGCAGATGTTTCAGACACACATTTCTCTATAGCTGACTTGGAGTGTGTTTTATTATGTTCTTGATTTGAAAACAAATTTCACAGCAAAATTTACAGAAATATGCTGCTTCACTTGTAATGCAATTCACATCCTCAGCATGAATGCCAATTTATGAAGGTGTCATCAAGTTGTTTAAACCAACCCAAACACACATAATACAGATGGCACTGAAGGCATCAAGGCCTGAAAAATAATTTGTGACATCTGTAGCCTTCTCATAATTATTTTGCTTTTTGTGCTTTTTGTTCAGTGAGTCTTTTATTCTGTTTTAAAATACATAACAGACTCATAGCAACATTAACATTCTTTCTTGAGAATCAAACATATAAGTTCATTTTATATAATTATTATTCTTTTAATTTCTATTTCTTTAGCATAACTAATGTGTTAAATCCTTTCATAGTTCTTTTCTTTGCTTTGCTTATTTTTTTTTTTTTCATTTTCAATAGATTCAGGGGATACAAACAATTTTTTTTTTAAAACACAGAGTTTTACTTTGTTACCCTCAGTAGAGTGCTGCGGCATCACAGCTCACAGCAACCTCCAGCTCTTGGGCTTAGGTGATTCTCCTGCCTCAGCCTCCAAGTAATTTTTTAAAATTGTATAGATGGGTTGTACAGTGGTAAAGTCAAGGCTTTTAGAATTTTAGTGTACCTTTCACATGAACGGTCTACACTGTACCTAACTGGTAATTTTCATCTCTCATTCCTTCTCTTACTCTCCCTCTTTCCTTGCCTTTCCTGGTTCTTTTTGTCAGGCAGTTTGACCAATCGCTTATTTAACACAATCAGTGTCAATATCACCTTTGAAATCTACATTTACTATTTCTTACTGACAGGTAAGGTATACATTTCTATAAATATGTGTATTTTTTGAAAGAAATGAATTTTTTCTGATTATAATTGGAATTAATATATTTTGAAACCATGTTTTAATTCATCACCATATATATTAATTTTAAAAATAACCACCCAAAAAAGCAAAGTTAAAATTTTGCTATTCATAATTCTAAGCTGCTTCTTCTTAACTAATATCCTTTTATAGGTATCTTGCTGTATATCTAAATTTAGCTATGTGATACAGATGCAGATATTGTGGCCAGTTGGTTCCCCCACTTCCAATCTGATCTATACCGCTTAATTTTATCACTGTTTTTTGATGCTTATGAAGATCTTCATAAGTATGGTAGTGATAAAGCAAGTGTTAAATGGATATAGAGTTGACTCTTGAACTTCAACACAGGTTTGAACAGTGCAGGCCACTGACATACCTCTATGTATTTAAAAAAAAAATACTATTAGCCCTCCCTATGAGGGCTGGGTTCAGCATCCATAACCAAACATGGAGGGAAAATGGAGTATTCGGGAGATGAAAAACTTATGTGTAGAAAAGGCCAACTGTTCATCTTTTCAAGTCCCACTGGGAGGAAGGTGGGACTTGAAGTGTGAGGAGAGTTTGTAATCTGCTAGGAGAATAAGGAATGACCTTACTTCTTCATATTCAATAAAACCTTTATTAACGTAAAAATTTGTCATTGTAATGAATTTGTGACCACATTGACAGTAAAGTGTTAATTATCATAACATTTAGGAATTAAATTTTAGGATTGGGATCAGAATGTAGAAGGAAATTAGCAAACTAAAAGTGAATCCTTTAAAAGAAAAATACTTTATCCTTGAAGAGAAAACACTCCCAAGTGTTGCTACCAATAAGGTGTTTATTTAATACTCATATTTATAGCATTTTATTATTTACATTAACATTTTCATCTCTGGCCAAGTACTTCAATAAAATGTTAATTTTAGATTTTATTACCTGATATAAATTGAACATGCATTTTTCCAAAAGGGATAATTTAAAGGTGAAGATGCAGCTATGCCATTTTGCTTTATAAAAAAAGGAAAGTTTGATAAACTTTCACAATATGGATATACAACCTTTTATGTTTTAAATCACATTTTTTTCAGTTCACCTTGGTTACTGGATTTCATTAGTAAAAATAGAAATAATTGATTCTCTTATTTGGTCCAAGATGATTGCAAGTTCCATTTACATGTCTTTCAGAGATTATTGATAATTTTTCTCATTTAGAAAATGAATTACAGATAAATATTTATTATAAACAGTATTTCACATTTTAGTCAATTCCTTAATGTCCAAGATAATAGTATGAATGTCAAAGTGACTAATTAATGTATTCCCTAAGAACATATTTGGACTCTCTCTCTCTTTTTTCCTTCATACATTATTGTTAATCATTTATCTCTCTTCTCTCAGAAGATCTTTTAATGTGGGAACCTAATAGGATTAATAGTGATAGCATAGTTGAAATTCTGAGAGATACTTAGGAAATTTTTACTGAATATCAAACACTGTACTAAGTATTTCATATGCATTGACTAGGTAGTCTCAGAACCCATTGAGGTTGGTATTCTTCTTAGCTGTCTCTGTTTATAAGAAAGCACAGTGTTATCCAAGTGACTCAAGCAGGTAGCCCCAGGAAACTGAGAATCAGAATTTGAAATCCAGGCTGTCTGACTTCCCAAGTAATGTCAATCTTTAACTATCAAACTCATTCCAAGACAATGTTTTATTTCTTCCTTGCATCTCTAGTTCACAAACTTCAAAGGTAAAAGCAATTATTTTGTGTATGAATTTGGTGATGGTACAGTAGAATCTCTGCAAGTTGACTACCCAATGGTGTGTGACAGCCTGATAAACATACAGAAGTGGTCAGTATAAAAAACTAGACCTACTGTACTGATATATACCTGAGGTGCATGTCTGGTCTCTGAAAATTAAGTCAATTTAAGGAGGTGGTTGATGTAGGAAGGGAGCCAACTATGGAGGTTCTACTATATTTCTAAATATCTGAAAGTAGTATATTCTGAATACCATGATCAGAACAAGTCTGCGCTTTAAAAGGATGCTTTTTGTGTACAATGTACAGTTGTTTTGGTTCTTTTTTGGGTTCATTGAGGATCTTATTTTCCCACTGTAAGCCAGCAGTTCTCAAATTTTGAACTTAAAAATTATTGAAAAATCCAAAAAATATTTATGTAGATTTTAACTAATGATATTGTCAGATTAGAAATCAAAACAAAAATTAAAAATATGTTTTTGATTTACTATAAAACAATAAACCCATTATATGTGAAATAAAATATTCTTATGACAAGTAACTGCATTTTATAAATTTAGAAACTGTAGTATTTTCTTAATTTCTAGCTTATTAGAGAACCTATGAAGCCTCATATCTTCTTCCATGTTCAATTTTTTGGGCTTTAACTTGTATATGTGAAGAGTATGATACTTCTAGGAAATATGTAGTTGAAAGAAAAGTGTGGACTTTTTTTGGTATTTTCATAGTTTTTTAAATATAAGTGTAGATTTTTAAAAATTTGATTCTATATTAAAACTCAGCAACTGGTATTTTCTCTCTCTTTTTGAAACCTCTTTAAGTATGTTTGATATATAAAAAAAACTGTACATATTTAATGTACATCCATACAATCAGCGCCAACATCAAGTCATAAACATATCCATCAGAGAGAATAGGAAGATGGTAGACTAGAAGCAGCCTGCAAGTACACCACTCTCCAGGAAAGGACTGTAAATTGTAAGCAGATGCCTAACTACAGCTAGCTCTTCTCAGAAGGAACATTATAAAATCACAGAGAAACAACATGGAACATTTGCAGTAAAGGAGAAAGTGAAAGGACAGATATATTGGACAAGAATAAAGTGATCTGAGGGATCTTTGGAAGCTTAGGAGAAGAGAGTGCTGAGGTGCTGAACCTACCCCTCAGGCTCTGTGGTGGAGTTGTGAGAGGCTCCCTCCACTAACACAAACCTCTGTGGACAGATCAGGGAGTGTCAAGAGTCTAGGCAGAGTCATTGCACTTGCAACAGAGAATAGGTATGGTAAGAAAGCAATGGCAGTCAATCCTGAACTTCTGTAGCAGACACCATCCTGTGCTCTCAGATACTGATCACTAGGTGAGCATCAGACTCAACTTTGCATCAGTATCCTTCACATTTTCCCTGCTTGGGCTGGGGAGGGAGCAGACCCAGTGGGCACTTTTCTGAGATGTAACCTGTACCTGGAAGCCATCTGCTCCTCCCCTCCACCACAATAGGATCTAAGCAAAGGAGTTGCTTCAAGTGCTAAAAACTCCAAACTGGGAAGCTTTGGGCAACTTCTTCAGCAGAAACTGGAGGCCAGGGGTGGGGAGAACTCTATAGTCCCTGGGCTTCTGGAACTCACATCCATGAGACTTGGCATTTGCCAGCCCCTGAACCTGTTATTAGCCTGACAATTATGTGGCCCTACCTCCTCCCCCACCAATTGTTAAGTTGCCACCTACACAGGGTTGCTATCACTCTTGGAACCTGCTCAGAAGCCCTGTTTCTGGTTCTCCTGTCCCAGCTCTGAGGTTCTCAGGTCATAGCCCAAGACTCTTCCTCTGGCTCTAGTGATCCTGCCAGACCCAGGACTCCATTCCCAATTTCCAGCACTGTATCAGGATCCTAATACACCACCCCTGAATCACCACCTTTACCATAGGGTGGGCAGAACTGTCCAGGTACAATGCTTCATCAATGAACCCTCATCTGAAGCCACCATTACACCTGGACCTTGTATGAGCAAACACCCACAGTATGGGGCCCCATCATCCCTACCTAGAGAGCTTCACAAAGCCACAATTCATCTACATAGGGAGACTCTGGACCCAGCATCTCTCACAACCAGCATCCAAATAGAGGGTTTCACCCAGTCTCCATTTGACCTTCTTACAATAATCTCAACCCAACACTCAGCACAAGGCTTGAACTGCTACAATCACAGGTGAATGAGACAAATGTGCACTGTGGACTTTTAGTGCACAAACCCCTCCAGTACCAAGTAAACATTTCAGAGTGGCAAAAAAATGCACCATCTAGTACCTCCTTTCATCTTATTAAGCAGGAGGTTCCAAGCAAAGAAAAGGGGCTCTATATACCAATTATTCCTAAGCCAAGAAAAGAGGTTTTAGGTGAGAAGAAACCAGCAAAAGAACTTTGGTGACATAAAAAACAATAGTTGCACACAACAAAGGGATCTCAAAAGAGATATATTAATGGATACCAACCACAATTAAATTGCCTAAATGACAGAAGTGGAATTCAGAATATGGATGGCAAATATGAATTGAATTGAAAAAAGTTGAAAACCAACAAAAAGAAGCCAAAACTGTATTTCAGGAAACTAATAAAAAAGGCACTAAAGAGCTAGAAAACATAAAAATATAACAAAACTTTAGGAAAAAAGAAAAAGAAAGAATATTTAAGGTAATTTCAAAACAGAAAGTTTTAAGCAACAGATTAAATCAAGGAGAAGAAAGAGTCTCAGACCTTGAAGATAAGGCTCTTCAGCTAATCCAATCTGCCCAAAAGGCAGAGAAGAGAATAAAAAAGGCTGAGACAGATATGGACTCTTGAAAAGTGAGCTAATGTATGAATTATAGGTATCCCTGAGAGAGAAGAAGAACTAAAAGCACGGAAAAATCTATCTGAGGAAACTGTTGAGGAAAATTTCCCTGCTATCAACAGGTATCTAGACATACAGATACAAGATCATCAAGCACCAGGAAAACAGGAAGACTCATAGCAAACAGAACATTGCCAAGACGCATAGTAATCCACCTGACCACCGTCACAATGTAGGAGAAAATTCTATAAGCACCTATGTGAAAGAAACAACCAATCTACAAAGGAAAATCTATCAGCTGTCACGTAAACTATAGACTTCTCTGCAGAAACCTTACAAGCCACAAGAGAATCTTCAATCTTGTTAAACAGAACAACTTCCAGCTTAGAATTTTTTATCCTGAAAAATGAATCTTCACAATTGATGAAAAAATTAAGTGTTATTCACACAAGCAAATGCTGAGGTATTTTGTCATGGCCAGCCCTGCAGAAAATACTCAGAACTGCATTATACATGAATCAACCCAATGGGAACCAACCACTGTAAAATCACCCAAAAATATACAGCATACAACTCACAAAACAATAGCCCAAGAGAGAAAACATGGTAATGAAGTACTATTCCAACATGATGAACAGAGAATATCTCAAATGTCAATTTAATCACTCAGCATTAGTGGTTTAAATGCACCACCCAAAATGGGCTGGCTGAATGGATGAAAAAACACAACCCAAATAAACACATTGAAACTACAAGGACATATGCATGCTGAACGTGAAAGGATGGAGAACAATATTCCACACAAAGGGAAACTAAAAGAGAACAGATGTAGCTATTTTCATATCAGATAAAATTGACTTTAAATCAACAATGGGAAAGAAAGACAAAGATGAGTATTATGTAATAGTAAAGGGAACAATTTGACAAGAAGACAGAACAATCCCAAGTATATATGCACCTGGATACATAAAGTGAAACCTACTAGAGCTAAGCAAGGAAATAAATGTACCATATTTTTAATTATAATGCTGCTATTTACAAAATAGATAGCAGTATCATAATTGCTGGGGACTTAAAATCCCCACTACCACCTGGAAAAATTTTCAAAGCACAAAATAAATAAACACTGGGCTTAAATGGAACTCCATAACAAATGTATATTATAGACATTTACAGAACACTTTACCCAGAAAACTACTGAATATATCCATACATTCTTTTCACCAGCACATGGGACATTCTCCAAGGTTGATCATTATCTTAGGCCAGAAAACATGTCGTAAAAATTTTAAAAAATTGAAATCATACCATGTATCTTCTCATACCACAATGTAATAACACTAGTAATCAATTCCAAGACAAACACTCAAATCTACACAAAGTCAGGAAAATTAAACAATGTTTTGCTGAATGATTATTGTATTACCAATGAAATTAAAATGAAAACCAAAAGAATTCTTGAACTGAAAAACAAAGGGGACACAAGATGAAAAAAATTTCCATGGGGGCAGTGCTTGTGGCTCAAAGGAGTAGGGCACCGGCCCCATATGCTGGAGGTGGCAGGTTCAAATCCAGCCCCGCCAAAAAATTCAAGAAAAAAAAATTTCCATGGGGTCCAGCAAAAGCATTCTGAATGGGGAAAGTAATTAATAACCATAAATATCCACATCATAAAGACAGAAAATCAGAAATTAAGAACCTGGAGTTTTACCTCAAGGTCCTAGTAAAGGAAGAGCAAATCAAACCCAAAGCCAGCAAATAAATAAATAACAAAAAATCAGAGCAAGACTAAATGAAATGGAAAATAAGAATATAATACAAAGATCATCAAAACAAAGAGTTGGTTTCTTATAAAAATAAACAAAATTGATAGACCCCTTGCTAAACTTACAAGTTGTGGAAGACGAAAGACCCAAATAAGCTCAATCAGATGTGAAAAAAAAGATATTACAACTGATAGCACTGAAATACAAAATATCATTCACAAATGCTATGAAAATCTCTACACACATAGGAGTAGAAAACGTAGAGGAAATGAATCAATTTCTGGAAATACATAACCTCAGAAGACTCAGTCATGAAGAAATAGAACTGGATAGGCCAATAATGAGCTACAAGATCAAAGTAGTAATGAAAAATCCTGTAACAACAACAAAAAACCCTAGACCAGATGGATTTGCAAGCAGATTCTACTATACCTACAAGAAGAGCTGGTGCTCATATTGAAAAAATGATTTCTTAATTATTGAGAAGGAGGGAATCCTCCCCATTCATTCTATGAACCCATATCGCCATGACAGCAAAGCCAGGAAAAAACACAACAATTACAACAACAACAAAAAACCACAGACCAAAATCCCTTATGAATATAGTTGCAAAAATCCTCATAAAATAGAAGCAAACAAGATTTTTTTGATCTGTTGATCAAAAAAAAAAAATGTACCATGACTACGTGGCCTTCATCCCAAGGATGCAGGGATGGTTCAACATACATAAATCAATAAATGCAATTCATCTCATAAACAGAAACAAAAATAAAAATCATATGATAACTTGATAAAGAAATTAACAGAATCCAGTACCCCATCATGACAATAACCTTCAACAGATTGGATGTAAATGGAATGTATCTCAAAAATTATAAAATCCATATATGATAAACTCATGGACTACATCATACTGAATAGGGAAAAGTTGAAAACATCTTCTCAATATCTGGAACCAGACAAAGGTACCTACCATCACCACTTCAATTCATGATGTACTGGAAGCCTTAAAGCAATCAGACAAGAGAGGGAAAGAAAGGGTATCCAAATTGGGAAAGAGGAGGTCAAACTTTTGCATTTTTTTTTCTAACAACATGATCTTTTATCTTGAAAAACCAAAAGACTCCACCAAGAGGGTCTTGAAATTGATAAACACATTCAGCAAAATTTCAAGTTATGAAATCATTGTCCACAAAAAAGTAGCATTTCTACATACCCATCAACCAAGTAGTAGTTCTACATACCAAACAATCAAGCTGAGAGTCAAATCAAAGATGCAATACCATTCATAATAGCTGCAAAGAAAATAAGTACTTAGGAATATATTTTACAAAGGTGGTGTAAGGGAAATTGAAATTACAAGGGAAATTTGAAATACTAAGGAAAGAAATCACTGAAGATGCAAATAAATGGAAAGATGAATTAAGCTCATGGATTAGTAGAGTCAACATTGTTTGGTAGAATCAACATTGTCAAGATGTTTATACTGTTGAAAGTGATTTACAGATTGAATACAGATCCATCAAAATACCAACATCATATTACATAGATCTGGAAATAATAATGCTTCACTTCATTTGGAACCAAGAAAGAGCCCAAATAGCCAAAGCAATCATAATCAAAAGAAACAAATTTGGATGCATTAAACATTACCAGATTTCACACTATATTACAAGACTACAGTATTAATCAAAACTGTTTATTATCGGTACAAAAATAAAGACACATACCAATGGAACAGAACAGAGAAGCCATACATAAACTCATCTACCTGTAACCGACAAATCATTGACAAAACAGACAGCAGCATACACTCAGGGAAAACAAACAAACAAACAAAAAAACTCCTATTCAATAAGTGGTGCTGGAAAACTGGATACCTAAACACAGAAGAATGAGGGATCCGTGTTTTCCCCCACTTATATTAATTAATTTAAGGTCAATATAAGACTTAAATGTAAGGCACAAAACCATCAAAATTCTAGAATAAAAAGTAGGAAAAACTCTTCTAGATATTGGCCCACCTATAGAATTTATGACTAAAATACCAAACGCAATAGAGAAAAAAACAAAAATAAATAAATAAAACTTGATTACATTAAAGACTTTCTACATGTCAAAGGAATAATCAACAGAGCCAATAGAGAACCTAAAGAATGGGAGAAAATATTTACAATTTATACATCCAATAAAGGGGTTAGTATCCAACAACTCAAATCAGCAAGGAAAAAAAAACTTTAAAAAGTGGGCAAAAGATATGAGGAGGAGATTTTCACAAAGCGTAGACAAATTGTCAATGAATATGAAAAAATGTTCAGCATCACTAATAATCAGGGAAATGCAATGAGATTTTACATTACCTTTCTCGGAATGGCTCTTGTTAAATAAAGGTCCAAAAGCAATAACTGCTTATGTGGATGCAGAGAGAAAAGAGCACTTATGCTCCATGTGGGACTGCAAACTAGTACAACCTGTAAGAAAACAGTATGGAGATTTCTCAAAGAACTAACAGTAGACCTATCATTTTATCCAGCAGCCCCACTACTGGGTATGTACCAAAAGGAAAAGAAGTCATTTTACCAAAAAGACACATGCATTCAAATGTTTATTGTGGTACAATTCACAACTGGAAAGGTATGGAATCAACCCATGTACCCCAAAATTCATGAGTAGATTTTAAAAAGTGTTGTGTATATATACCATGGAGTACTACTCAGCTGTAAATTAGAATGAATTAATGTCTTTTGCAACCATTTTGATGGAGATTGTGACCGAATCTCAAGAATGAAAAAGCAAACCCCTCATGAACTGCCTAGTAATAGGGAATTAATGATGGCACAGAATGCAATGCAAATCACTGGAAATCAAGAAGGGTTGGAGGGATAAAAGCTACTAACAGGGACAATGAACAATATTCAGATGATGGGCACACTTAATGCTCTGACTGAAGCATTCTAAAGCTATCTATATAAGAAAAACATTTGTACTCCCTTAATATTTTGAAATAAAAAAATAAAACTGACTGTATCCTTTGATATAATTAAGATGGCATATTTTATGTGTTGTGTATTTACCACAAAAATAATAAAAAGATCTCTATGTATAAAAAAATCCATCATCTCAGTGTTTCTTCCCACCCCTTTATTATTATTATTATTCTTATTGTTATTATAAAAACACATTACATATATACTGTTGGCACATTTTAAGGATATAATATATATTGCCACTATACTTTATTGTAGATCTCTATAACACAAGAAAGCAAGAGGATGGGAGGAAGTGTCAGTCTTTTCAACAACTAGCTCTCATGGTAACTAAGCAAGAACTTATCACCATGAGGGTGACATCAAGCCATTAATGAGGGATTTGTCCCCATAACCCAATTACCTCTCACTAATTCTCAACCTAATATTGGGGATTGGATTTCAACATGAGATTTGCAGGAACATACATACAAACTATAGTATAGTATCATTTGGCTTACATAAAGCATCTTATAGCCATCTATTTTAAGCTGAAAATGATAAAATTTGGATCACATACAAAATCTTTACTATTCCCCCCACCAACCTTGTGTTATTGACATCACAATTCATACCTCTTTATATAGTTTACCCATTAACAAATTATTGTAGCTATAGTCATTCATAATATGTTTGTCTTAACTTCTGTACTAAAATTAAAATTGATTATGCACCACCATTGTAGTATCAGAGTTTTAAGATTTAACTGTAAATATATATGTATATGTATATATACCTTTGCCAATGAGTTTTATACTTTCTTTCATGCTGCTAATTAATGTCCTATTATTTCAACCTGAAGAACTCCCTTTAGCATTTTTTATAAGGCTAGTCAGATGTTGAGAAATTTCCTCAGCTCTTATTTGTCTGGGAAACTCTTGCTCCATTTCTAAAGGGCCTATTTGCTGGATATAGTGTTCTTAGTTGATAGTTCTTTTCTTTCAGTACTTTGAATATATCACTATACTCTCTCCTGGCTTGCAGAATTTTTGCTGAGAAATCTGATAGATTTGACAGATTTATAATGTCATAAATTCATATTTGTTAACAACACTTCCAATCTCATCAAAGAATTCTTTTCTTATTGTAAGGCTGTCAAGCTCAATGTGAAAAATAAAAATATTCCAAATTATAATTCTTATTGAAATGTAAATGTTTATCATTAGCAAACATCTATTACTGTCAGTTATTTTTCATGTATAGAAGAATCAATCATTTTGTTAATTTTCAAGAAAATGTCAAATTTTCAAGTGTTAAATGTTAGTTTTTCAGTAATTTTTCAGATAACAATGGCATTACATGGGAGGGAAAGAAGCTACTTTAATTTGAAACTAAAACAATCTTGTGATTGCTTTTTCTGAGCAATGATCATGTTTAGGCATGTAACAGATGTGCTTTAGAAATACTCTCTATTTCAACTCACAGAATATTTAAAAAGCATTTGCTCTTGTTGTTTATGTTCCTTTTGCCAGTAGGTAAAGTATTTAATCCCTGTACAATTTGGTCCTTGTAGCTTGATTAATACCAAGGAACCAGCATTTTACCCACCATTGATTTACACCATAAGTGCAAACTCTTCATCAACTCTGTGACAAAGGCATGTAAGATCTTAGTTTTGTTTTGTGAAAAACACAGCAGTAATCCTTTCATATTTCTTTACTTGGTTCACTTTGAAACCATCTGCCTATATTGCCGAGCTAAAGCAAAATTGTTTTCTTACAGTCTAAGTAGATTTGCAGAATAAACCCATGATGTTGACCCTGAGTGCACAAAAGGACTAATTTAGAAGAATGGATTGCATTTGTTGTGATTACTCTTTGACTTCAAAATCAAACTAAACCATACAGGATTCCAGATGTCAAGGAACTATTCTAGCATCTCTTCAGTATGTATATATAATAATAAACTATTTATTGGGAAAATGTTTTTTTTTTTTCCTAGCATTAAGTTTAAGCGAAAATAAGAAGTTTGATAAAAAACCAGAGCACCTTACAATGTTAAAAAAGCAGTGGGGACAATGGGCAACCTTTCCTGGTTCCTGATCTAAAAAATAATAATTACTGAGACACAGTGTTTCTAACATCTTTTGCCCTAAAATAGTTCAAATATAGTGGAAAAGATAGATATATAATTAATGTGTTCTATAATGAAAATAATAAATAATATGTATTTGCCAGGAACACTTGTAAACACTTTGTATACATGTGTTAATCCTGAAAACACTCCTTGTAGGATCTATCATTATCCCCATTTTATAAATGAGAAAACCAAGAAGCAAAATAGCTAAGTGCAATGGGGTTAATTGCCAAGGAGGGAGATATATAACGTTAGCCTAGAGATCAGATATTGATTAACAAAGACTTTATAGAGGCAGTGAGCCTCAATTAGACTTCCAAATGACATGATTAGTATAATAAGGAAAAATAATTAAACAGAATCTGTACTTATAGGAGGTGAAAAAGTCACGTAGATGTGAGAAGATATATCATGTAAGGGAACTACTGAATGAGTGTTTAGTACACCTAGAATTTAAGACTGAACAGAAACATAGGATGAATGATGGCAAAGAATTATAAGCTTGTAAAAGGTCCATGTGCTCTAGAAAGGAGTTTGATTTTATCCAGGAATTTCCAGTATTTTTAGCAAGCAAATGAATTTTAATGCCAACAGCTTTCACTTACCAAATATAATGATTGGTCTCATTTTCTTGTTATCTATCTTTCCTTAGCTGACTAATATCATAAGAAAACAACTTGATATAAAGGAACAGTCACTATAGTATTATTCTCCAAAGATATTGAATTTGATTAAGGAATATTTGAAGACTGCAAAACCTGTGAGTTTTCTAATACAGATGCTCCTTAATTTGAGGGTGTGTCAGATCCCAATAAACACATCTCAAGTCAAAAATCTCATTTAACTCAAAAATGTCTTTACTAACCCATTGAAAAGTTGAAAAATTATAAGTCAACCCTTTTTATATCCAGATGATCTTCGACTAAGGATGCTGAGTTTATGTCCCAATAGACCCATGTAAAGTCAGAAAATCCTAAATCAAACCATCGTAAATTGAAATCATCTGTGTTGAAATTTCAGGCCACTTGGCAGATGATAAGATATTTTTGGGCAAAGAAGCTATCTTTCTACTCCTGTGAATAATTAAGATGGTTGGTTACAAGACAGTGTGATGGAGAGTCAAATTAGGGGCCTCAGGAATGAAGGTCCAGCTCTGTCTCTCACTCAGCAAGTCATCCAGCTTCTCTAACAATAATGGGGTGAAAGAGGGACACTGAGAAGCAAGATCATATCAAACACTTTGTCAGATCCTCATATTTTCATTCTGTGAACCTACTCAAAAAGCAAGTTCTAATTACAGAGTTAGATTTCTTTAGAAATAATTTTTGCAAAATAGATTTAACTCTACAGAAGTGCAAAATGTTGATACCAGCTACTAAAACTTTTTACAACCTCCACACATTTAACAAGATTTCATTAACTACAGAAAACAAAATGACATAACAGTAACACTTTCCTCCTTAAAAGGGCTATACAGTTAAATCTGTTTTTTAAAAAATGGGCTTATGCAAATTATTGCCTCCATTTCACATGTAAGAAAGCAGAGTCAGGGGTGGTGCCTGTGGCTCAAAGGAGTAGGGTGCCGGCACCATATACTGGAGGTGGTGGATTCAAACCCAGCCCCAGCTAAAGACTGCAAAAGAAAAAACCAGCAGAGTCAGGTCATTGAAATGACTTTCCAAATATCACGTATTTCAGCAGTGCTGGAGCGGGAGGCTACATCTCATATTTTCTAATTCCAGATCCACTGCTCACTTTACACAACAGTTGTTTTGATGTTGACAATTAAGGCTTAGTGATATAGTCAATTTCATAAATGATAGGAATACTTATCTCAAATAGTGCTAGAAAAATAATGGACATAAAATCAAATGTATTGATCACTTGAACCACAAAAAGAGGCGCTTATATTTCCAGCTGTGCATGAAGTATAAGTGGAAAAGGCAAAAATGTCAATGTGCCCACGTTTCAATACAATGTGTGGTTTAGCAGGAACACTGAAGGGTGACACAGAGCAGAGACCACAGGAGGCACTGGCTCTTGGGACACTTCTATTTATTTGAGTTTACAATCAACATTCATCTTTTTTTGGCTTCAAGAAACTACTTGCCCTTCCTGAACTTTAAAAAAAAAGTAGCATTATCAGTGTATTCTTGGATAGCAAAACACAATATTTAAAAATGATTTGTTAAATGTTGTAAAGGCAGTCCAATAGACTTCTTATAGTCTTAAATATGCTAATTCATTTTCACTTTAAGACTTCAGGAACAGGCATGAAGCCTATGAGAAATGCAGCATTTCCTTAACTACTTTGGCCAATAAAACTTTCCCCCCTAACAACACACACACCCAAAAAGCTTATAAAGCAAGTGAAAATGCTGATGTAAATAAGGACTTGCTTATTTTACTTACAGTAAAATAGAATAATATAGAAAAGTCAGGGGAGAATATTACATTTTGTAAAGAAAAACTTATTGATATCTATGGGATACTTTAATATAAAAATCTATGCTTCTTTAGTACATTTCTACTATAGAAATACAGAGACAATGGGTTTTTATTATCTTTTTTGCCAGTGTATAGTAACCAGAAGTGACATCTTGAAATCAGATATGCTTATTGAATAAGACGATAGAACATCTTGGAGGTTATCTAATGAAGTGTAGAAACGCCTTCCCACACAGAGAAGTTGTGTGGGACCAAACTGGTAAATGCAAACAGACCATACAATGATTTATCAATACTCTGATATACTTGTAGTATTCAAATATTGAGGAAAATTAGCAAGGAGGGTCTTATATAACATTTTAAACCCTGTTCTACTGTATTTTCAGAACTATATTTTTAATCTAACACAATCTATCTAGATGTATCTACATCAAATTCTTGATAGTATATTTACACAAAAGTCTGTAATATTTTATCACCCAGATTTTCAATTTGAAAGATAGGCGTTTTCTGAGAAACATGATGTAAAAGGGAAAAGTTATAACCAGGAACTGTCTCTCATGAAACTCTGTGTATGAAATAGCATAACTTCAAAATGCATAAAACAACTGCGTTAGCTGTAGAAACTACAAAGAAGAAAAGATAGACTCAAAATACTAAGAGACGTTAACTTTTCTCTTTAAGACCATGAAAGATAAACTACGCAAAATAATAGTAAAAATAAGCAAAACATCAATAAAATAATACACTGTGTACACATAAACATAGACACTTATTCATGGTATTTCATTATATAAAAGGGATACACTCATTTCAAATGTTATGGAATATTTTTTTTTGTTGTTGGGAGATTTTTTTTTACTGTTTCTTTGATTTCAGTGCTTGAAATTGTTTTGTTCAGATCTGTATCATCTGGGCTAACTTTAGGGAGAGGATGATTCTAAATATTGATTCATTTCTTTCACATTGTCAAATTTCTAGGTGTAAAGTTTCTGGTAGTATTCAGAGATGATCTCTTGTATCTCTGTGGCATCCGTTGTTATTTCCCCTTTATCATTTCTGCTTGAGGTTACTAGAGATTTTACTTTTTTATTTCTAGTTACTCAAAGGTTTATCTATTTTATTTATTTTTTTCAAAAAACCAACTCCTTGTTTCATTAATTTTCTGAATGATTCTTTTGTTTTCAATTTCATTGATCTCTGATTTAATTTTGGATATTTCTTTTCCTCTGCTGGGTTTAGGCTTAGATTGTTCTTCTTTTTCCAATTCCCTCAGATGGTTTGTGAGTTTGTTGATGAACTCTCTGTTTTTCAAATGTAGGCATCTAAGGCAATAAATTTTCCTCTAATGACTGCTTTTGCTTTATCCCAGAAGTTTTCTTAGCTTTTGTCTTCCTTGTTGTTATGCTTAAGGAAGTTAATAATTTCCTTTTTTATTTCTTTCTGCACCCACCTGTCATTCAGCATAAGATTGTTTAACTCCCATGTAAACGTCTGTGTGAACTTGAACGTTTTTGCCAGAGTTGAGTTCCACTTTTAGTGTCTGTGATCTGAGAAGATGCAAGAATTTCAATTCTTTTGACTCTGTTGAGGTTTATTTTGTGCCCTAGGATATGATCAATTTTGGAAAATGTTCCATGGAACGATGAGAAGAATGTATATTCTTTATTTTTGGGATGGAGTTTTCTATATATGTCTATCAAGCATAGTTGTTCTAGGGTCTCATTAAAATCTCTTATATCTTTATTTAATTTCTGTTTACAGGATCTGTACAGCTCTGAGAGAGGAGTGTTAAAGTGCCCTGTTATCTTGGTGTGATAGGATGTCATAGTGCTCAGACTAAGTGAGGTCTGTTTTAAGAATCTGGGAGCATTTACATTGGGTGCATAAATATTTAGAATTAAAATGTCTTCTTGTGTTAACTTTCCCTTGACCAATATGAAGTGACCATCATTGTCTTTTTTGACTTTGGTTGCTTTAAATCATAATAAATAAATTCAAAGATGTGAAAAATATACACATGATCCTGTTGGACCAAATGAAATGGTCCCCTGTGTGTGGTGGTCTGGCTTGCTAAGGAGTTTAACACCTCAGCAGAAGTCTCAGAACTTGGTTTGAGACTTTGACCTTCTCCTGCTCTCCCATCTTCTTTTCCAATTGTGTGTCATAGAAACATTGCCCTAAGCCAGCTGTAAGCAGCCAGAATTCTTACTATAATGGTCCTCTGCCTTTCAGTTGAAGCTGACCACAAGAAAACAAATTCTCTGACTTCCCTTTGTCCAATAGTAGTTCTTAAGACTGTCAATCCAGACCTTCATGCCCCATACCAGCAGAAAGGAATGTCACACGGAGCAGCTAACAGGAATCCCAGCAGGTCTTATTGGGTTTCTCCCCATCTGCTGACTGGCATTCTATCACCTTCATTGTCAGTTCCTACTTCCACTCTTCATCAAAGCTAAGCATGAACAGATCATATTCCTTGTACTATCTCTGACTCTTTATTGTGAAGGTTCCTGTGCTACAGCACATGTAAAAATTTGATGAAGTGAATCTGTTATACTTTTCTCTTATTAACCAGTCTTTAAAGAAATGTCAGCCATGACCTGTGTAATTAAGAGGAAAGATATAACTTCCTGTTCCTACACCACTGCAAAACTTAAAGAAATTAGAAAGTACTCCTAAAATGCTTACAATTGCTTAACTTTAATATCTTCTAGTAAAGGCCTGTGAGCTATGTAAAAATAAAAACTGAATCTTCAGAAAATCATTACAATTGTAGTAGTGAAAATGTTTCAACTCAAGATTTAGAGATTCCAGAAAAACAATGCTCTAAAAACAACACAAAATATCTTTAAATATTCATGTTGCTTAAAAAGGGAAGTACAATACCAAATGAATTAACTATTTAATTTAGAAACTGTTAAGAAGGCAAAATCAACCTAAGGAGAGAAAAAGGCCAGTAAATAAATTAGAAAAAAGCAGAAAAATGCCTAAATAAATTCAGAAGCCAACTTTCAAAATCAACGCTAGGTTTATAATGTGTCCCTATACTTGGCTACTGGGTAATCTAGCCAGGGATTCAGAGAGGATTGAGGGTATGAAGAAAGCACATAAGTAGCTCAAGAAAAAAAAAAATGCAGAAATTAGATTATAAATTAGAATAAAGGCCTGACTTCTCCCCAAAGCCACTTTGAGATTATCATACCTTAATATTTAATTCCACCTCCACCAAAATCTATTTTAGGTTAAAAAGAGATCATTTTAATTCTTCCATATACTTACTTATTTTTCCTAAAGATTTTCATAAGCAGTGTTTACTAGTTTCAGTTTGTGTGTCATTAGAAATGTTACTAAGAAACTGAATAGCACTGAACTGGGTCATCAGAAGTTGAAAAATGTATATATAAAAGCCAAGTACTGGGACTCCATGGAGGTTCATAGTCAAGCCCTGAGTCACATGATCAACTGTTTGTGTGACTTAACTAAAGAGAACCAGGTGAAATAAGGCTGGTTATTAGGCAATGGTATGTTACTATACAAATATTAACTACCTTTTATCACCACAACGTGATTCACATCATCTAAGATGTTGAAGTAAAGCAGGTTAAGTATTTACTAAATTTAACTTTCTGTTGATATGGGCTCATAGAGTAATCAAAAATAAATTCAGCCACATCTATATTTAAAAAAAGTTTGTTAAATCACAGCTGTCAGTTCATAATAGGGAATGCAAAAATAATTGCGGAATAATGATCATTAATTTCCTCAAAACTAAATCACATTTTGTATTTAGAAAAATAAAAAATATACTTAAGAGGCTTCTTGTCAAGCAATTGTGAATAATCTTTTACTATATCAATAAATGCTTTATCATTTATGCATGGAGATAATTTCTGAGAATTGAGTCAAGATTACTTCCAACAAATTAATAATAACTCCCAAAGTGCTTTATTTATTTTTAAAGTGGCATATTTAATTTTTATGTCATATTGCATTTCCTGATAGTCTGATAACTCTATAACTGCATTTCTTTTATGAATGGCTTCATATTTGCATGTATTGAAATGCTTTTAGTATTTGAAATATAAAACAACAAATTTTAATATATAAACATTTGTTATAAGCAATTTTATGAAATAACTCACCAGTTATTTTTAGGTTAACACATTCTTTGCAAAGGTAACATGTACTAATTTAAAATCACTAATAAAATGAAATCAATTTAAATTTAAGTAATATCCATTTTCTAAACAATGGAGAGTACAAAGATGATAAAGATATGATTCTTAAATAATTGCAATTTAATAGTGTAGAGAATTATATGTATAAAATTCTAAAATGAAAGATAAAATAATTGCTATTAGTGACAAAGGAGAGGTATAGACCGATGGCTGATTGATCAGTCATTTGAACTGTGACAAGGTTTGGTAGGTAATTAGAAAAATACGTTTCACAAAAAGAAAACCAATGCAAAATAGGGAATCAATCTTTCTTTTCTTTCTTTTTCTTTTCTTTCCCTCTCTCTCTTTGTCTCTCTCTCTCTCTCTTTCTTTTCTTCCTTTTTTTTCTTTTTGATACAGGGTTTTGCAATTTTTCCCAAGCTAGTCTTAAATTTTTACACTCAAGCCTTCCTTCCACCTCAGCTCCCCAAGTAGCTAGGACTTCAGGCCCGCTCCCACCACGCCCAACTATGAAACTGCTATATTTACAGAAAATGAAAGTTATAACAAAACTGAAAAGGAAATAATATGTGAATTAAATGATATTTGCCAGTCAAAGTTATTTTAACACTGGTTTGTTGTTGTTATTGCTATTTCTTTCAGACAGAGTCTCATTTTGTCACTCTCAGTAGAGTGCCATGGTATCATTATACCTCACAGCAATCTCAAACTCTTAGGCTCAAGTGATCCTCTTACCTCAGCCTCCCAAGTAGCTAGAACTACAGGTACTTGTCATAATGCATGGTGATTCTTTTAGAGATAGGGTCTCTCTCTTGCTCAGGTTGGTCTCGAACTCCTAAGCTCAGGCTATCCACCTGCCTTGCCCTATCACAGTGCTAGGATTACAGGCATGAGCCTCTGCACCTGGCTCAACACTGCTATGTTGATATTGAATATTGTTTAACCACATGTCCAAGCTACAGTCAGAGAAAGACAGTATGTAATATTAAAATAAGTCAAGATGTCACATCAATCAATTTTATATAGGAAGTTGGTAATAAAGTCCAGAAAAATAGCTATGATAATTAGTAATATTATCCTTGGGAAACATAACTGGTTTTGAAGATGAAGATTGATTACTTACTACTATTACTCTTTTGTATCACTTGATTTTTTTTTATCTTTATAATGCATATATAATTTTGGTAATTTTTGTACAACAAGGACAATAATTGAACAAATAATAGGAAGAAATAAATGGATTAGAGAAACAGAAAAAAAATCCCAGAAAAATACATAATACAAAAGTAAGTCTAAAAAATTAAATGAGGCAAAAAAGAAGACATAGAGAATCATTCCAGAAGTTTCCATCATTTGATTTAGGGGAGTTAAAGAGTTTTCAAATAAGTAACACAGCTGGTCCAAAAACAAACGTTTTATGCTGGTGTGGTGGCTCACACCTGCGTTCAGGGAGGCCAAGGTGGGTGGATAGCTTGCGCTCAGGAGTTCAAGGCCCTCCTAAGCAAGATGGACACCTCATCTCTAAAAATAATAGCTGGGTGTTGTGGTAGGTGCCCGTAGTCCCAGTTACTTGGGAGTGTGAGGCAAAAGAATCACATGAGCCCAAGAATTTGAGGGTGCTGTGAGCTATGATGCCATGGCACCCTACTTAGGACAGCAGAGTGAAAGTCTGTCTCAAAAAAGAAAAAAGAAAAAATCTTAGCAAAGCAGATCAGCATTTTCCCAAAAGGAAATCTTTGGGAGATCTATCGGATTTATTTTTATAATATGAAGTTATTGGTGATGTTCATATAGATGTAATTCCAAAATTTAACTAAGTGTTAAAACATTAAAACAGTCAAAATCAAAATAATTTTAAAAGTTAAAATCAGGAATACTACCAGAAGCTACTATTTTGAATATCTGACAAAGAAAGGAAGGAGCTGAAACAGATGGCGGGATGACTTGCCGGTGTCAAAAGTTGGGAAGATTTTTAGAATGTGGAAGACTTAAGCACGTTCGTGGGCAGAATGTGGGAAGTCAGGGAAGGAAAAATACAAATTTACACTAAATTGCTGTAAATGTTATACTTTATTGGAAGAAGTGGACTTTTTATGTGTGAAATTATGAAATGGTTTTCTCTTCCCATACCACTATCTTTAAAACAGCTTTATGGATTTATTCCACATTTATTCCTCACTGGAATCTGTGAAATCTTCAGTGTGAAACTGAGGCGGGGTCAACCTCTCTTTCTCTTGCCTCTTCTTAATGCCCCACTTGCTGGCTATTGTTGAGTCAGGGAGTGAGGGTGTCAGAATGGGAAAAGATGTTTTACAATCATACTCTCTGGCTGAGGCAAAACTCCAAAGCTGACTCTACCACAGGCCCCTTAGGTTCCGTGCAAACTCACTGCTGATCACGCCCCCTGCTCAGCCTCTACTCGAGCCTCACTCCCAGATTTGGAGGGATGCTCATGACTTTTGCCTCCAGCCTTAGCGGCCAGAGCTCCAGCCCTCTGTTACAGTTATCTCCCATAATCTTTTCTGAGTACAGGTAAATGCAACTAAGTTTCTTCTGCGAGGTCCATGTGTAGTCCACAGGAAACATGAGTAAACTTCGGCCCAGATTTTGGGGACATGGAACCATCATACAAGGAAATATTTCCTCACTCTCCAACTCAAGCTAGTCTCTGGTTTTTACACTTTTAAAGCATGAGTCAGATCAGGTCCAAGTTCCCACACTTCAACCACCTGTAAGAATGTATCAGACTCTCTGGGCATTTTTCTGAAAGCCCTGCTCAATGGATGCTTCCTGTAGATATTTTGTGGCCCGCCATGTATTTCACCTCCTACTGATTAGCTCTGGGAAGGTTTACCCTGGCTTCCAGTCCTCCGGCTTCTGCTTAGCTTTAGCACCATATGGAGGAGAAAATGTGGGGGAAATGGAAGCTGTGAATTAATTCTCGGGGCCCTGCCCTTGCCAGGCTGCAGGATGGCAGTGGCCTTGTCCCTGCCTTGAAGGCACAGCTCCTCCTGGAGGCCTCGCCAGCTGCTGTAGTTCTTCTGGGGTCTGAAAGGCACTGTTTCTGTTTCCCTCTCCAGGCTTAGTTAGAGACGCTCGTGTTCCCTCTTGTTGCTCACCCAGAGATGCTTCCTGTTTCTGTTTCAGTTTCCCTCAGCCATTTCCACAACTTCGTAAATTGTTCTTCTATTAGAATGCTCTTAATGACCATTCTGGGTACCTGTCTGTTCCTTATTGGAACCTTGAAAGTTTCCCTTGTATTAAAGTGGGGGGAGGCATCCTCCCCTCTGTGGTATTCGCTAACATTTTGTACTATTCTATGTTAACATGCCAACTACTCTCTTTAAGGAAGTTCTCATCATAGTCTTTTCAGAGTGAATAATAATTTCTATTCTTTAGACCTGGAGATAGGTGATGGGCTAATGCTGCAGGAACCAATTATAAAACTAGAAAAAATACTTGGAGTGATTTAGCCCCTCAATGAGAAAGTGGCAAAAGAGAGAAAATAAAGAGTGACTTTTCAGTATCCTGTAGGGCTAATTATTGATTGAGGTCTGAGGGAAGAAGGAAGAAATGAAAGGTTGAAGCAAGAAAATCAGGAGGGGCTCAGCGCCCATAGCTCAGTGAGTAGGATGTCAGCCACATACACCAAAGGTGATGGGTTCAAGCCTGACCCCGGCCTGCTAAACAACACTGACCACTGCAACCGAAAAATAGCCAGGCGTTGTGGCAAGTGCCTATAGTCCCAGCTAATTAGGAGGTTGAGACAAGACAATCGCTGAAGCCCAAGAGTTTGAGGTTGCTGTGAGCTGTGACTCCATGGAACTCTATGCAAGGCTGCAGAGTAAAAAAAATAAAAAAAGAAAATCAAGAGGGATACTTCTTCCCCTAGGATAAGAGCAAACAAATATGTCATATGAGAGGAAACAGGAAAAAAAAATTTAAGTAAAGGGCACAATTACAGAAAGATTCCATGTTGTAAATGAATGCGTAATAGAGTTGAAGGACTCATCTGCTCAGAGAAGGAAGTGTAAAGTTGACTTGGGAGAGTTAACAGTCTTTGGAACATATGCTGCCACCAACACCACAGGACGTCAACTAGAGGTGAAGGAAGGAACAGCTGAACAGCTGTGAGGACGGCAGAAGTCCCTCACCCCAAAGAATCACCACTTCCAAACACCTGCACACGCTTCACAGTCTTCTCTCATGGTGTGGGTTATAAAATCAAAAGTGACTTCTAGGTAACGAGTAATTCTTCCCTAAAAAAAAAAAAGAAAGAAAGAAAGCTAATTTATTTCTTAATAATTCTTGAAACAAACTTTCTTTCATCTGCAAGTTACTTTGGTGGATTGTTATGGAAAATCTCAGAGTTGCTTTTCTATAGTAAAGATTGGGTTGTGTTTTCAAATATGAGATAAAACATTTGTGGAAAAGGACACATTAGCAATTTTGCATAACTAAGTACGCAGAAATGTTTTCTAATTAAAAAGAAATTGAATTAGTTATTCCTGAGCATTGCAATCTTTTCAGGAAAGCAATTCTTTTTAGTCATTTGCTTCAGGAAATTTGTTGATATTCAAATTTAACTCCAGTGGAAAAGATCCATGGTCCTAGGCAAATCCTTTAAGGGAAAGTTGTCTAAAGTTCTCCTTCTGCCATGGCCATCCACACAATTTCCAGTATTAGTGTATAGACTGGGATCGTTCTGAGAGTTTATGCATCTTGCAAGTTACCCAACCACAGCTTCGTGGATGACGGCAGAAGGTGAGGCAGTTCTCTCCCAGGAATAACAGGAACCAGAGTTTAGCGCTTCTCACATTGGTTCTTCAACCCAAGTTCATAAAGGTCAATATGGAGCTGGTCAGATGGCCCAGGCCCACTCAACGGGTTTGATTACAGGAAAGAAACCCTTCCATTTAGGGAACTCCCATTTTTATAACAGAAAGTAAGCACACTTGCTTTTTTTTCTTTAGGGAAACACTACCATGATCATCAAGGCTTCAAGCCAACTTAGCCTTTTCTCTTAGGGAACCCTCTGTTTCCAAGAGTGTTGACTGTGTATATGTCCTTAATGTGACAGTCCAAAGAAAGCCAGTGTCCCTGCTCGTAAGACACACAGAAAGGCAAAGAATGTATAAAGAATTGTCTTCCAACAGGGTGCACTTATATTTAACATAAAATTTATAGATTTACAATCCCCAGAATTCTAATACCTGTATTTGAATCTAATCCAAAGCTTGCTTTTTATTACTATAGTCTTATACCAGAAATTTATTAATCTTCTGATATTAAGCTTCTATTTCTAAACCCCATGTCTGTGTGACTCTGACGATATAATGTTGTCCAGTGAGAATTGAGATTAATCAGGTATACAATCCAGGGTATCTTGAATGCAAGTTTACTAATATAAGGCATTAAAGATATTGAATGATAGGAATTCCCGCATTAATTTGGTTTCTTTGATTTTCATTAACTCAGATTATATATTGTTATGTCCAGATTTAAAAAATGCAAAATGCTGTAAAAATGTATCAGTAGAGCTGTGTGACTCTTTTGGTCACTTAAATGCTGCAGAGTTCCACTGGGAAATTGTTCTTTACTGTATAACGGCTGAGTTGAAAATTGATTTATGATGAAGTAGTTTTAGGAAATAGCTATAATTAGAAATTTCAGATTTTTATGTGCAATGTGAACTCAGTGTCTGAACTTCACTAAGAGAAGGACAATGATGTAGGTCAAACACAAATGTTTGGGCTATCAATGTGGAGTTCAGTGGGGAAGAATAAGTAAATTTGTCCTGGTGCAATTTAATGCTGGGCTTTCTGCCAATTTCTCCCGTACTGCAGTAACCAAGACCTTACAGGATTGGGGAGGACTTGCTTAGTGGACGTAATTCAGGTATTCTCAGTGTTCAAAAGATCCCTTGGCAGGCTTTTCCTTGAAGTTATTTCTACTTGCATTTTCTCATCATTGGAATGGTTAAGATCCAAAAGTAAAGATTGAGTGTAGGTATAGGACACAGTATTTAAGTCTAAGGGCAGAAGAGTCCTTGTGACTTACAGGTGTGGTGACCATATAGGTCAAAGCCTTAATGATGAAGATGATCCTTTGTTCTTGTGCCCAAGTAGAGTTGTTCTATAGCTCTACAAAGTTGTTCTATAGGCCAAACTCTTTTAGGAGCCTGTAGAAAGCAAATGAAGGACTCTTGAGTTCCAAGTCCTTGCTAATATTTTTCCATCTCATTGCAGTAAATAAAAAAATACATTCTGTTTTAATTATCACCATATAAACTCTATCCATTGAAGTAAATTACTTATCTCAAATTATGCTGTCCAATGATGTAATAATATTAGTTCTTTTCCATAATTGCAATACTCTGATTGTATAGTAATAATTCTGACGAAGTTAAAAAGGACAGGAATGCAGAAACTATAGACTCGTGGGAAGAAAATATTATGAATTTTAGGGGAAATACCTTAATTGAAGGGGCACTCTCATTCCTCAGGACTCCAGCAGAGAAGTCAGAGAAGGTGAGGAATCTCACTTTTCAAGAAACTTGTGCCATGGGGGAGGCTCTTGAGTTGGCAGCATGGGATGCTAAGGGTTTGAGGAATAATGGGCACAACCCAGTGATAAGAAGGCAACAGGGAACTGGTGGGATAGAAGGGAGTTTTCAAATGGGAGGAAGAAAGAACAAGCAGTGGCTAGGTAGGGTGATGCTTGGGGAGAGAAAGAGATGCCTCCAGAAGATTGTGAGCACATGGCACTCTGTGCTACACTACAAGTTGTCTCACTGCAGCTTCCTCGTGAGATCTGTAGCAAATATCTATATTCATTCTGGGTCTCATTTTAGAGACTGACATACCTTTGGAAGGGATGATAATGCCATGCTGAATTGGAGTAGAGGTGGCCCAATTTAAATCAATTATATATGTGTGCAATTCCACTAATCACATCTGGAAAGAAGATAGGAGAAAAATTATCTTACAAGGTTTGACAATGGTTCCAACCAATAGAATATCAATGGGATGTTGAAAGCTTAGACTTACTAGAAGTTTTAAAGACTCTTCAGTATACAATGAAATACACAAACATACATAGTTTGTACTCGACCTCTTTTCATTATTTTCTATTTTGCCTTCCACAGGATAATCCAGCAACTTACATGTTCTTCTGTTGTTGCAATTAAAAATAATCTTCATTAATTGCGTGACACTAAGAATCTCATCATAATATTATCCAAACATTCCAATTTTTTGAAACAACTTTCTCTGATTCTCAATGATGCCTTAAATTTCTTCCTCACTAAATCATAAGGAGTACAGGTAAAATTATACACTAAATATTTTTGTGACACAGAGTCAAACTTGAAACCCTTTAAGAAGAATTATCTTGTCAGATTATTTCTCTTCTAACAGATTGGGCCCAGATAGCAGATTTCAGCTTTAGCAATTTGAGGGGTAAGAAATACTTCATTTTTCCCAATGAAGATGGCGTGGCATTATTTATCATCCCTCCAATAACATAATTACTCACTCAGCATGACAGCTGTGGTTACAGAACCACGCTACAGCTCGGATTTGTTTACTGGTTGTACTTTACACAGCTTTGCATCATAAAGCTTCATCCCTTAGCCACGGTGCCTTGGGCAAATCAGTACCCAAGCAAAATCACATGCGGGCACAATTTCTTTCTTCTAATATATTAAAGGATATCAGTACTTCTAAAATATGCACAGGGCGGTGCCTGTGGCTCAGTGAGCAGAGCACTGGCCCCATATACCGAGGGTGGCAGGTGCAAACCCAGCCCCGGCCAAACTGCTACAAAAAATAGGGCATTGTGGTAGACAACTATAGTCCCAGCTACTTGGGAGGCTGAGGCAGGAGAACTGCCTAAGCCCAGGAGTTGGAAGTTGCTGTGAGCTGTGACTCTACAGCACTCTACCAAGGGTGATAAAGTGAGACTCTGTCTCTAAAAAAGAAATAAACTAAAATATGCACAAATATCTGCTGTGGCTGTACTGCAACACATTTACTGTAACTTGTAATACAAAACATGATATTTCTACATGCGTTATCAAGAAAACCTCTTTGAGCAATCCATGATGGCCCATACTTATAGGTTTCTAATAATCAAAGACGTTCCCTTCTTGTTTACAGCTTCAATAAATTACACTTAGTTCAAGGAATAGTTGAAAAGTAATAATTAGGAGTGATGCACTATAATTTTGCTTTAAAAATATTTTATACTGAGATGAGCATAAACTCTCATTGTTCTCCTATCTTTCTATGTCTACTCTTCTGCCAGTATATATTCCTCCTTCTGTAGCCTGTCCACAATATTTAGCTTCCTGAAATAGACACCACAAATGAATTCCATCAGTAGCGTATATCTTCCTCCTGGATAGTGTATTTTTTATTTTGGATGCTAACTTGCATGACATTGGTAGAGTGGACTGAAACACCTTGACTGGTGTTGACTACCTTAATCATTTGAGTCTGTTTTGAGCTTTAAGTGGTATCCTCTGGGGACCAGCCCCAAATCTTCCTCACACAACCATTATTAACACTGAATGCCAAGCAAATGGTACCCAATTAGAGGAATCAGAGAGAAAGAGAGAGAGAGATGAGGGGCTATAGCCAAATTTCCTTTACCACTTAAACATCAAGAGGAAACTACCTGTTCAGGTCATTTTATGTTATTAATAATTGATTTGAGTTTTCTATTAAACTTCAGTCTTTAAGTTTCATACTTTTGATCCCCAAGGCTAGAGCCATGACCCAGGCTGCTTCAAGGGTCAGCAGAGATGAGGATTTGGCTCTGAGAAAACCCCTCCCTCAGGTACAAGCCCAGCTCTTAGATGTCCCACACAGGGGAGAGGGCAGAATCTTCAGGTGTTCCTTTGGTGGCAGCAAACCCAGCATCACTGTGATTCAGCCTGGGTCTATCTATAATTGTGGACATGGGTTTCACTGTATTCATAAGTGAGCTTTATTTCATTGTATTTTATTTTTGTTTACAATGTTTTTGGATGTGATACTTCTTTTTAATTTTAGGTTAATGTGAGGGTACAACGATCAGGTCAAAATATTTGATTTTGTTAGGTAGAGTCCCTCTTGGGGTTATGTCCCACACAAAAAGGGTATGCCAAACACTCCTGCACCATGTCTGTTCAGTGGTAACAACCCTCTCTCCCTCGCCCTTGTTACCCCTCCCCCAACTTGAATTTAAATGAGTTTTTCTCCTATGTGGGTATGCATTAGATTGTCTTCTGGTTTCATGTTAATATTGAGTACATTAGAGAATTGCTCTTCCATTCTTGTGAAAGTAAAGACACTTTAGAAGGGAAGGCGGACCTCCCACCTGCCTTCTCAAGTATTCAACATTCCAACTCCTCCTTCAAATTGAGAATCTCCTTTTCCTGGCCATCATTGGGCTGTACCCATGGCTTTTGTCATTTTTCTACCTTCCATACTCTTCTCATGGAAGTAGGGGAACTTCTGTGAGTGTCCACATATCCTCAAGGGACTTCAAAGAATTAGGAAGTGGTGGGGGAAACTTCCCATCTTCCTTTCAGTCAGGCTACACCAATTCTTCAAGCCTTGCTGTTGCCCACCATCTCTGAGCCACCTTCCTTCATACATCAGAGGCAGGATGTCTCCTTTCCACATACACGTGCACGCTCAAATGTCAACTTCCGGATATAGCTTTGTCTTCACCAGTGTCCCCAGAACAAGTGTATTAGTACTGCAGTCATCAAGGAATGGGATGCCAGGTTCTATTCTGTGAGCACCCCGCATTTCTGTCAAGATTCCTTTGGAGCTCACCTCACTTGGTTTTGGAAAAGATAATTCAAATCCTTCGCTGTTAAACTAGAACAACCTATAATGGAAATGGATGTGTCATTTCCATTAAGCTAACCTAGTTCTCTTTAACCTGACTGGGGGAAGGAAAGAGGGATGGTGGCGTGTCACTAAAGAAGTGAGTCAACTTGGCCTCCTCTATGTGAGTCAGCTAGGGAGGTCCCAATTACTGGTGACTCCTGGTCTCTGTTTATAATGTTAGGAGACTTGTTTCATTTGTTCTTAGCTCCTCCCCAGTCCTTTATTGGTGTACCTAATATCTACCTGGTACATTGTAAAAATAGTCATTGAACTTCTAACCTGCCAAATAAACCTAGGAGAGCAAAATGTCTCCTGAGACAGCAGATGGAGAGTGTATAGACACATTTTTGAATCATCATGAGGATCACAAAGATAAGGAAATACTAAAGTATCTTCACATGTGATCACCTCTGAGGAGTCAGCGCTGATTTCATTTTTCTTTCCCAACTTTGGGTTGTTTCTGAGACATTAGATAAATGCCACCCGTGACAGATGCTTGGAGAAATAAATGTAGAAAACTAGAAAATACACAAGTCCTGAGTACAAAAAAATCAATAGGACTGCATTCTTGACAAATATTGGCAATATAATGCAGGGGTTAGTGATTTTTCTGTAATTCGATTGATTCTGATTATCTTCAGATACTTGATGACAGGTCCTAAAGGAGGCTTTGAAGAGAAACAACAATAAACAGATACAGTTGGAGAGCAATAGGAACAGGAGTTGTCAGCCATCCTAGTGGAGTACCTTCAGGAATGATTCCATTTTTATTTGACATTTGAAGAAAGAAAGACCAAAAGGGCAGGAATCGATGTACTTACAAAAGTAAGCAGAATGCACAGAACTACTACAGAATGAAAACAAGGTTTTTTGAAAATAAAATACTAACAATAAGTCTTACTGTCACAGTTAACATTTAATGTGTAATCATAAGCAATGCACTGTTCTCTCACAATATCATCGTGAATATATGAACTTACGTAACCTGAAAACACAGTCACATAATGGATCAGGTAATGACACCAAGGAAGAAAACTGAACAGAAAGAACTGGCAAGATGATAAAATAGGATAAGAATATATAATAGTTAGTACTTTCCTGACTAACTTTTAAAAGGGAAATGGATCCTACATAACAAAAACAAAATAGGATCAATGGAAGGTCTATTTTTAGTTCTTTAAGTGTTCTGAAAGTATTTCGAATTGTATACAGAAACAGTACACTGTACCCCATGATAGTATTAATGTACACTGTTATGATTTAAAAAAAATCATAATGAGATCCTTGAGCAGTAAAAAAAAAAAAAAAAAGAAAAACAAAATACATATATATAGCTATTCTTATTACCATATTATATTTTACTTGTTACTTTTCAGCTTGCTAGGCAAGTGCTTTTTGTTAGTCGAATTTATTAATGCTATTTGAAAGCTGAGAAATACTTTCTGATTATAATAAATAAAACATACACAAAAGCCATCTTTTTAAATAATCAAAGGAAAGATATTAGAACATTATTAAAACCTGATTCCATTTTAGAGACCAGAGTTCAGTCACAACCCATACCCAGGCCTCTCAGATGACAACCTCTCATACCCAGGTTCCTCAATTTGTCCTGGCCGAACTGTTGTCAGGCAGAATTCTATCAGTCTGTATATCCACCGTCCAATAGGGAAAGACAGAGCATATGTGTTTGCTTTTTGATCCCGTGATTTTTCTTTATGGAAAAAAATCCAGTTGGCAGGAAATAAAGAGGAGGTGGATTCTCCTCTACTCATGTGGAGTATGCACCTAACGTTCCTCATGCTGATCAAACATCATTTAAACATATGAAAGCCACTGAATTTGGAATATAAAAATAAACATAAAAGATATCACATGGTATCTATGAGGGCTCTTCATAACTCAATCTTTTAATATTTTTATCTTTATACATAAAATAATACTTCACCCTAAAAGATTGTTGAAGACATTAAATGAAAAAGAATGCTTGTCAAGTATTATGAAATTATAAAGATATATTATTTATTCAAAAGAAGAAAATTATCATTTTTACTTGTTCTAAAAAACACCAGTTGAAGCCTGATTTTAAAATTAAACAATTTATGCTGTATCGTATTACCCACATTTACTCAACAGCCACGGTTTATTTTTCTTTCTCAATTCAGTCTAAAATTAGTTGAAACAAAATTCAAAAGGTGACATAATATCAAGGGTAATATACAGTTGGATGATAACTGTAAAATCTGCCCACACATACATTTGCTCTGAGAAAAAAAAAAATCATGTGAAATTCCTAAATATTTTGGACACCTGGCAGATGATATCACAATTCAAATACATCTGAAATGTCAAAAGAAGGGGATAATAAAAAATGTACTAAGTAGAAGTATGATTTGTTTTCCATAGAATTTTGTGCAGATCCAGCAGCCCTAATCTGCAAGTCTGAAATCAGAAATGCTCCCAAATCTCAAACTTTCTGGGCACCAACATGGGGCCACATGCGCAAAATTCCACACCTGACCTCATATGTCAGGTCATACTCAAACACAGGTGTACAGCACAGAGTTTATTCAGTGTCTCCAAGGGAAAAATAAAATTACCTTCAGGTTATGTATGTAGGTATATATGAAAAATAAGTTTTCATTCAGACTTGGGTCCCAACTCCAAGGTATGTCTTTATGTATATACAAATATTCCAACATTCACAAAAATCTACAATCTGAAACACTTTTGATCCCAAGCATTTGAAACAGGAGATTAATAATCACAAACCTGGTATCTCTTTAGGTATATGCAAATATTCCAAGCTTCACAAAAATCCACAATCTCTTCTGGTCCCAACCATTTGACACAAGGAGATTAATAATCACAGACCCACAAGAGGAAAAACTCACTTCAGAAGGAGGGGAAGGGGATCCGTCAGTTCCCACTCAGTGGCTGCGATGCATGGATACTTGACACATTCCTGGGTAAAGGACACAGCCACAACTTGGATTTAACCTTACACATGTAAACCATATAACCCAATGGTTTGTACCCTCGCATTAATCTGAAAAGAAATAAGAGAGAAAGGTAACTCAGACTGTCCTTGTTTGAAAGTGGTATTCCCTGTAGGTAAACTAAACCAGCAAAACAGAGAGGAAAGGTAATATGAGTTGCTGGGCTGGAGAAAGAGCAAGTAGTTATACATAAAAATAAGGGCAAATGAAGTTAACAATATTCTTATTGTTCCATATCACATACAAATCTAGTGCAAAAAATTCTTGTTGAAATAAAATAATTTTTCCCTTCTATGTATTGCCCTTTGGGTAATTTGTAAGATGAATGCAAATAACTGATGGCTGAGTTCTAATTATGTTTTGATCATTAAGCTTAGATAGACTGGAGGTGAATTTTAGAAACCACATTTTGGCATTTAATTTTCTAATAACAGAATTGTCTTCAAAATATTTTTTATTATTAATTACCTGTGTGAAACTTGTTTAGTAAATCTTGCATTATGACCCTAAAATATAAATTATCTGTAGCATTACCAGTTTTTCTACTCTCTTGGAGAATAAAATATAAATTATTTAAGTAATATATGTATATATAAATTATATATATATATTTCTCCATACCTAAATATTTAGATGGATGTGCATATATATTTCATATATATTCTATACATACAGGTAGAATATCTATTCCAATTCTATTTTGTTAATCTATGAAAATATTTCACATTATGAAAATATTTTAACTACTAGGAATTTGTGAACTATTTAAGAGGTAAAACAGATTTTAAAAATCTATTACTTTTATTTTTCAGATAAATTTATTTTTCAGACACCCTGTTTCTTCATTTTTGCTCTCTGATAAAAAGCTAAGAAGCAATTATTTTAGTGAAAAATAAAGATATAAACTTGCATTTTTATTTAGATAATGATAAATGTACAGACTAATTTGAAAATTATTTTAATGACTTTTTAGTATTTACTTTTTGATGTGTAAAAACGTGCTAAGATGCTTTTTTGAGTTTTAAAACTATTAAGTATAAATGTTACATTTTCAAGTTAGATTTTTTTGTATACTTTTATTTTACTTTTTTATTATATTGTTTTATTATTTTATTAATTTATTTATTGAGACATAGTCTTTCCTGTCACCCTTTGTAAAGTGCGATGGCATCATAACTCACAGCAACCTCAAACTCTTGGGCTCAAGTGATTCTCTTGTCTTAGCCTCCCAAGTAGCTGGGACTACAGGCACCCACCACAATGCCCTAGAGATGGTTTAGAGATGGGGTCTCGCTCTGGCTCCCGCTGGTCTTGAATACCTGGGCTCAGCATCCCAGAGTGCTAGGATTACAGGTATAAACCACCATGCCCAGCCTTATTATTTTATTTTTATTACATATTTTTATATTTATATATTCTTTCTTGTATATTGCCACTTTCCCCCAATACATCACTAAAAATTTTTGTTATAATGGTTTTTAGTTGATTTTCACAAAATTTCAATCATTTAATCCAAATTTATAAGTTAATGATTTTCCTTCTTTCCAGAGTTTTTAGCTATTATATTTTCTGTTTTATTAACTAGTACTTTTAAAGATTATTATAATGCCTATAATGATAGATACCCACAATTTTTTCCCATCAAGTTTCTCACCTTTAAGGGCAATGTTCATCGGTCTTTTTATATTCACAAGTATGTTTTATATATGTTTGTATTTGTTTGCGTGCATGAATTATGTATGTGTGTGCCGTTATGTTAAGAAATTCACTGCTTCTACTTTATTAAATTTATTTAAACTAATAAATGTTAATATTTTCAAATGCATTCTGGTATCTTTGGAGATGATACTGATTTTCCTTCTTTCTCTATTAATATAGTGAAATACGCTAACAGAGCTATCGTCACCTTGTTACTGTGAATCTTACTTGGTCATGGACTACTGTTATCTATAATACCAGAAGTGATGAGAATAGGTGATGTCTTTGAAACCTAGGTATTGTTCTCCTTTTTTTTTTAATTGTATTTATTCAGTGATCTCCTTTGATAAACAGATTTTGATATACTCTAAGTCAAGAAAGTTATCTTATATTGAAAATTAAATTCTGTCCCCAATTTTATTTATTTTTCTAACAATAATTAATGCACCAGACATTAGATTTCCAAAACTTATTCATTCTGCCTAACCAAAGTTTTGTACCTTTTGACTGACATGTCTCCATTTTTTTTATTTCCTCACTTATTCTATATCTTTCCTTTTTTCCTAGAAACACTTATTTTGTATACCTGAAATTTTTATTCCCCATGTATATCATCTTTTTTTTATGTCTCTTAATCTCTTTTCCCTGTTGTTTTGAAACAAGATTCCTAAATTTTCCTTGGCATCACTGAGTATTCTACAGTTTAATTCCATTTTTTATTGGTCCAAGTATAGCCTGTAATACTCTTTTTATATTTCAAATTTCCTTACGATGTTGTCTTAACTTGGCTCTCTTTTTTATTTTTTGCCCCGTAATTAATGAGAAACATTATTTGCTGTGTTTTCTATTTCATGGTTGCAAACTATCTGCATCATCTGATTATTGGTAGAGTTCTCAAAAGATCTTGGGCTGAAGGCTCTTTAAGAAATCCAGGCCTCCATAAGTTGTAGAGAATTAGAAGTAATACAAAATCTAACAGTTAAGTTCATAAACTTGCCACCTTGTGTTTGTGTTGGTAGTACCATACAAACAACCTAGTAACTCAGTAAAATGTCACGTATCAACATCTCACGTCAGTGTGTTGTGGTGTCTTGCTGAGTGGCATACATTATTGCTATTGTGTGTTCTTGTGTACCATGGGTGACAATGTTGGGACTTAAGCAACATTGAGCAATGAACAAACATTAAATCTATTATTAAACTTGGCAAAAGTGGAAGTGAAAACAGTGACACATGAGTTCAAATTTATGGGGATAATGCCATGAAATCACAGCAGTATACAAATGGATTAAACATTTTTCTGAGGGAAGAGAAAGCATCGCTGATGAAGAGAGAAAAGGGCAGCTTGCAACAAGCAGAATTGTCAAAAACATTGTAAAAAATTGTCAAATTGTGTTTCAAAATTACCAACTAATTGTGAGAAGCATAGCAGACCAAGTAAACCCTAACTAAAAATCTTGGCCAGCAACTCTTAGTTCTTGCATCATGACAATGCACCAACTCAGCACTCTCTCTGAGGGAGTTTTTAGCCAGTAAAGAATTAAACTTATTGGAAAATTCTTGCTACTGGCCCTCAATGGCTTTTTTCTTTGCCTGAAGATAAAGGACTTATTACAGGAAGACATTTAGTTGACATTCAGGGCACCAGGGTAATACAATGACAGCATGGATGGCCATTTCAGAAAACAAATTCCAAAACTGCTTTGAAGGGTAGACTGGGTGCTGCTGGCATGGTGCATAACTTCCCAGTATTGAAGGTATTTGAAAGTGTTCCCTAGGGGAATACTTCAAAGGTGACCATACTGATATTTGCCAGTGAGGTTAACTAGCACTTTTCCTAGGATGAATTCATGAGCTTAATTTTCAGACCTCATACACATCTTTCCCAGGATTAACTCTTTCTTTTTGCCAGGTTTACATTCCTAACCATAAAATGCTCCCTCGTTTACTTGCACTTTTTTACCTATATTGAACTTCTTGGAATTCTAGACCAGGAATAGATAAAGAATAGAAGGATATAATGCTCATTTTGAAGAAACGAAATGACTATGAGCATTTTTTAAGCCAGATCATTTCCAACAGGCAAAATAATTGGAGATGAGCTGTATGTAGATAGGAGTGATTAAAATGTCATCTACTCTTTTTTCTCCAAAATGCTTCCCTGCTCTACTTGGGCATCTCATCTGCTTTTTTATTAATTAACCCTCCTTCTAAAATCCAGAGAAATCATTAGCCAATATTTCTAGTTGTGATAATGTAAAAATATATTTGTGTGTTGTGAGTCTACTAAGAATTAGTAAGAAATCATGTTATAAAAATCGATTAAATGTTTATTTTCCATTAAATGTCTATTGTGTAAAATAAGCATAATGAAAATCCTTTTGGACAGTGGAGAGGCATCACTGTAAACAATCATTATTGTTTTGGGTAGTAATACAGAGGTATAAAGCGAGCTTTTGAAATACACAGGAACTAGACCGCTGAGCTTATATCTGCTTTCTGTATTTTGTTTTTCTGCCCTTCTTGTCAAGCTGTCAGCAATCACTTCATACTACTGAAAATATAAGTGCCTTTAGCAGTTCCCTCCTTGCTTCTAACCTTCTACTTTGAAGCAGAGGCAGAAAATTAGTTTGGCTGAGAGTCAGAGCTAACCTGAATGTTGTATTAAGTGGGGGTCAAAAGTCTCTGAACATGGACTGGAGACTTTATTTATGGAGGAAAGGATATAAACCTGTATTTTATCGATCTTTTCTTCCTAACTTTTACACCTAAAACTGTTGCTTTAGAATTTTCAGGGTTGGCAGTTGGATAATTAAGACAATAGACCAAACTTATACACTGCTCCAGATCTCCAGTTTTCCACCCTTGGAACATGCTGCGGCTTATTCACCCTTCTCCTCCCAGTTCTGAGCAGAGTACCTGGCATTCTGTAAGGGTTCAATAGATATTGAATTGAATTGAAGCAAACTACTGATGAAATATTATCCCTGGCATATCCCACATACAGCTGAAACTGTGGAAAACTGAGCTCATAATCCTTGTTCCCAGGTTAACTTTGTCTTACCCATCCTGGGCTTCCTTGATGAATAACCCAAATCCTCACCTAGTGAGCTGGGCCAAGACTTTTTCCCTAACTACCCAGAGCTAGTTGATGAACAACTCTTGTCTGCTTTCCTCCCAAATAGCTCTTGAATCCATCACGTCCTCTCTGTTTCAGAGCACTCCTTGGCCAAAAGCCTCCTAACTCTTAATCTGAAATTTAATGTCTCCTAATAGTTTTATCCCTTCCAATTCATTTTCCAGGTTCCTGCTGAAAAATGATTTTTCTAAAACAGAAATGTGATCATTGTAGAATAAGAATTTGATAAGAGCAAAGCAGAAAAATTTCACACAGAAGAATAACAAATAAGAAAATGCACAGAAAGAGCTTCAGAGATTTGCAGAAGTCTCTTGAGTGTTTCAATAAATACAGACCAACACATGTATGTGAGGGAACTAAGGCCAGGGAAAGAACCACATGAGATGATAAATAGTTTGTATTCCCACTAGCCAGAGTAGAAAAACCTAGAATCAGCTATTCAGAAGGGTATTATCTCATTGCAATGGAAAAAATTCTGTCTAAACTAAAAGTTGCTCTGATCCCAGCAAACAAAATTTAAAAGTACACATCAATGAGGCAAATCATTTCTAAGTAATTTAGCTGCATTCCAGAATAAAGTTTAGGAATATTTAGAAGAGTGGAAAATATTTAGCACAAATTAAGATAAAACTAAATATCTTATGAAAATACATGCATAGAAGGAGGAACATGTGATTCATAATCAAGAGAAAAATCAATCAACAGAATCAGACCTGGAATGACATAGTAGGTAGAATTAGTAGACAATGACATTTAAACACTCACGTATCTACATTTAGATAGGGGGAGGCATGAAAGGAGAGAGAAGGAGGAGAGAACAAAGCCCCCAGTTCTAGAGATTAATAATAAACAAAACCATAATGTCTGAGATCAAATATACATTGGATATAATTAACAGCAGATTAGTTACTGAAACAAAAACAAAAATCATGAAGTTAACTGCTCAACACTGGAAGCTGTCAGAAGTGAAAAAGAGGCAAAAAAAAATGAGCAGAGCATTTATAGGACGACTACAAGTGATCTTTTATATGAACAATTGAATTCCCCAAAGATAAGAGAGAGAAAAGGTTTCAGAAAATACTATGGGCAAGAATTCAGCAAATCTGCAAGAAGACATCAAACAACCCATTAAAAAGGGACAAAAGGCACAAAAACTTTTCAAAAGAAGATGCACTAATGGCCAGTAAACAAATGAAAACATACTCGACATCTCTGATCATCAGGGAAATGCAAATCAAAACCACAAGGAAATATCACCTAACTCCAGTGAGAATGGCTTTTATTCAAAAGTCCCAAAATAATAGATGCAGGTATAGATTTGGAGAGAAAGGAACACTTATTACACTGTTGGTGGGGCTGTAAACCGGCACAAACTCTATGGAAAGTAGCACTGAGACATCTTGAAGAACTAAAAGTAGATCTACCGTTTGATCCAGTTATCCCACTACTAGGCATCTACCCAAAGGAAAATATATATATTCTATAAAAAAGACACATGCACAGTAATACCAATTTATAGCAACACAATTCACAATTGCAAAGATGTGGAAACAAGCCAAGTTCCCATAAATAAAATTAATAAAATATGGAGCATGAAGTATATTTATCCGTAAAAAATGATGAACTAATATCTTTTCTAACAACCTGGATAGAACTGGACACCAGCTTCTTAAACAAAGTATCACAAGAAGGTAAAAACAAACCATATGTGTTCACTTTTAAACTGGAATGAAATGATCAACACTCGTGTGTACTTATGGTAGTAAAATTCAATGGAAATCAAACAGGAGGTGGTGGGGAAGACGGGGATGAGTATATTCACACCTCATGAGTCCACTGCATACTATCTGGGGGAAGGACACAATTATAACCTTGACTCAAACTGTACAAAAGTAACACATGTAAGCAGAACATGTATATTCCTTTAATATCCTAAAATTTAAAAGAATGAAAAAGAAAATAATACGTGAAGAAATAATTGCTGAAAATTTTCTAAATTTGGTGAGTTGAGCTCTCCTTAGGCTCCTGAGCACCCAAAGTCTCTTCTGTTGTTGGACTTGCTACTTAATGAACACTGCTAGGGGACAAAAGGACATGGAATAAGTGGGCAGGGGCACAGCAATGCAAACCTTTAATTGGCCATGAACATGAGATAGCAAAAAAAATTCCGGATCTTCACAAATGGTGGAGTGAGTGATCACCTAGTTCCAGAGAGACAGGACTATAAAATGGTACTATCTCAGTATTACCCACCCGCCTGGCAGCATTTCCTACCATTTTAGACCCATCTTTAGGGGTCCTCCCCTGATCCACATGTCAGCTTCCTTCTTTCTCTTATGCTCCCTTTTACACAGATCTCCTTAGTCTCTCTCTAATCTTCAAGAAAATTTCTTCTTCATTGTTTCCTCATACTTTATATCTACCTGTGAATTTCTCCTAAAGATCAAAGCTTTTATAAAAGAGAATTCAGTAATATCTGGAAGCTGATTGTTTCTTAAGGACCCCATTGCCCACTCTAGCCTGTGTCCATGAGAGAGCATGGAGATGACTATTTGTGAACTCAGGAGAAAAAGAGTCAATAGAGAAAAAATTTATAGAAAAAATGTTGACATCTCAACAATTTCTAGACACAGAAGTCTTACAAAATGTTTACCCTCTATTTTGACATAGTTGTTAGTCTTTTATTAGATAAAAATAGATATTTTTATAATAATTATGTATTTGTCAAACTGTTGGCACCGGAAAAAATTCTATTTATAAATAGATGGAGAGGTGGTCATTACATTGGGCTACACATGGAATAGCATCTTATATCATAAATCATTATATATTGCATCATATGCTGTAATAGCTTCAGTAAGAAATGTTTGGTAATGGGCTCGGAAATTATGACAGAGTAATACCAGCATAGAAGCAAGAAATGTATCTAGATTTATCTCCAAAAGATACTAGAAATTGTATTATCATAATTTATATCCATTAAATTCAATGATGAATATTAGATCACTTTATATTCCACTATAATCTTATTTTTCCTCATAATGCTATCCATTAAATAGTAGATTCTGTTGTAAAAATCTTCAAAAATGTATCAAATCTCTTGTTCCATCCTAGCTAAGCTGTCTTTCCCACCTGTTCTGTGCTTACTAAAAGTAAAATGAACAAATAAAATGTCTATCTAAAGTGGTCTTACAACAGACTGTATCATAGACCTTGTGAAATCCTTCCTGATTTAAGTCCTATGAGGACCCAGATGTCGTGAAATGGCAAATGCATTGCTCATAGCACAGTGCAATATTCAGCTGTGTTCATGGCATCTCATTTGTCACAGTGATTGGTGAGCATGATAACACGATCTATACACTGTTCATCTTTCTCTAGGGTGGTCTGGGTGTTCTTAAAACTGTTACTCAGCAACTCTTCAACCCTACTTTATAATTTTTACTTTCAAAGCTTAGTGAATAGAAACCAACCTGTTCGAAGATGGGGATTTTCTAGTATTCAGTAAAATGCAGGAGACTTTGAAACACAAATAGTCACAGATCACATCGCAGCCCAGTTGAAGGCAAATGTCTGAATGAAAACATCCTTATAGACATGGACGGACAAAGGTTATATCCTACTGACTCCTTTCAGAAATTACTTTGTAAGCAATCCTGAGGAACTCATGTGTGCTCGCTGGCTCTCCTCTCTCTCCTTCCTCTTTCTCCTCTCTCTTTCTCTCTCTCTCCTCTCTGCCTCTCTCTCCTCTCCTTCTCTCTTTGTCTCTCTCTCCATCAGAAATAGAGACCTAAGATCAAATACTAAATAAGGGAACAGATTACAATCGGAGTATGAGATAGGCAGATAGCCGCATAGATAATTTTCCCCCTACCTTTATCTACAAAAGGAAGCACTAATACTCCGATAGCCATAAGCAAACCCAGTGCCCAGATGGTTTCTAATCCTGTCTCCACTAAAAAGAACAAGAGCTTCTTGGGAAAATGTGTGGTTCTAGGGCTGGGACAGTGGAAGGTGTAAAACAACACTGGAACGTCTTGTGCCAGAAAGAAAAAGAAAAAGGAAATGAAGAAAACAATGGGGCTCGGCGCCTGTGGCTCAATCGGCTAAGGCGCCAGCCGCGTACACCTAAGGTGGAGGGTTCGAATCCCCAGCCCGGGCCCGCCAAACAACAATGATGGCTGCAACCAAAAAATGGCCGGGCGTTGTGGCAGGCGCCTGTGGTCCCAGCTACTTGGGAGGCTGAGGCAGGAGACTCGCTTGAGCCCAGGAGTTGGAG